>MOOC01000112.1:0-204599 GCA_023376865.1 Colletotrichum filicis
CTTATATAATTAGTATAATGCTAAAAATAGTATATTTAAGCTTAGAAAAATATTCTAAAAATTCTAGTATTTTAAAATACTTAACTTTATTTATTTTTTATAAAGTTAGAAATCGTATTTTTATATAGTAAAAAACATTATATTTAACTTAATAATATCTTAGTAATTATAATAGATTATAATTTATAAAAATTATCTTAGTAAGAAAACTATATATTCTATATCTAAAAGTATTTTTTATATATTTTTTATATTATAAAATGAAATAGTTAGAATTAGTGGTTTTTAACCGAATTGTACCGAATTGGGTGATCCGTCGTAGGGGGTGATCCGTCGTGTGGGGTGGTGTCTTACTGACTCCATCTAGTAAGCACGCGCTTCGTTTAATACTACGACATTCACCCAAAGAAACACGATGCGATATCCCTGAGCGATTTACCTCACCGAGTCTCACCGAGAATGACCGAGCCATCAAGGTCGCGATTGTGGGCACTCCTCGGTAAACTTCGGTCAGAAAACTGATGGGTCCCGAGGTTCAGGCGGGGCGCTGACACATCAGCCTGATTGGGCGATCTGGAACTACATGGAAGGATTATTCGCCGGCCGGCCGAACTGCAGGTCCGGACGGGGCCGAATTGGGAGCTTCGACCGTCGGTGAAGCCAAAAAAAGCAAAGGGCACACAGAATTCATTCCCCACGAATTGCCTCGGCTCGCCCACTCCCATTTCAAAGCCGCCTTGGACGACGGCGACGGCGTCCAATCGGGACTCGCCCAACCTCACCATGTTCCATCCATCTCGCACTCGCAGGGCCTTTTTCGATTGGCAATGATTAGTAGCGCACTGTTTAACTCCATCGTTTTACATTACTAGAGGATTACCGCAGTACATATAGACGCTACCCTACCCTCGAATTCCGCACTATTCAACCTTAACCCTTTTTATAAATTACCTATCTTTTCCTCTATTTTACCCTCTTTCTTAATAAAAAATCGTTAGAATTATAGTTTTAATAGTTTATTAATAAGCTAATATTACTATTTAAAAATAAATAACTTACGCTTATATATAAGTATTAAGAATCTTATTATTATAAAAATAATAATAAATATACTAAAGTATTTAAAAAAGCTTTTTAATAAATTTTTAATATTATTTAAAACTATAGTCCTTAAGTTATAAAAAAAAGCTAAGGTATTATATTAATATAGCCCTATTTATTTTATTAATATTAATAATAATTTTTTTAATATAAAATATATTACTAATACTCTATAACTATATTATTATATTTTATAAATTATACTTAATATTAATAAAAAATTTAATATTACTTCTTAGTTCGTTTTTTAGTTTTTTTATTAAGGCCGTTATTATAAGGTTAGTTTAGTTATTAATATTTTAATAAGTATTTTAACTTAACTTAGAGGCTCTTATAACCCTTAAAAAGAGGTTTTTAAAGGACTTATAATTAGACTTTTTACTTATTATAAGCGAAGTTATTATAATTAAAATTATAATAATTAAAACTATAATACTATTTATAAACCTTAATAATAAGTAATTAGTAATATAGTTATTTTTTTTTTATAATAAGTTTAAAAAAGTATCTTAATTTAAGTACTAAGTAAATACTATATTATTTTATTAAAACTGTATTTTTATACTTATAACTTAGAAAGAATTAACTTTCTTCGATAATAAGGTACTTAGATGATTAGTAGCGCGTCCGGTGCCAGCCAAACAGACAGCTCAGCAGTCACGCCAGTATCTGCACGTACGGAGTATTACGAATACAGAGAGCTGCGAGAATTCAGGAACGAGGATTCAACCCCGACAGCCCCGACACGAGGTGGATGATAATCCCGATTATCTCTGGACCTTTTGAGTTTCAGCATTTCTAAGCCCGGACGGCATTGCACATCCTTGGCCCGCCCCAAACCCGCTTCTCGAACACTCAACCCACCCCGCGACCCTCCTTTTGGGATCATCAATGGAACGGTCAACGGCCAGCACCCCAGCACATCTCCGTTCCCGACGTCCCCGTTCCCGCATGGTCGCATCGGCCGCAATCGCAAGCATTGCAGCTTCGCTTCCGGGGGACCCTGAGAGCTGTCAGTTGCACTACCGAGCGATGGGCGAGGGGCTGATGACAACGCCGCCTGCGTGTTGTCCAGTGGTGCCTCTCGAATCCTCCGACGTCCAAGGCTCCAGAGTTCAAGGGAGATAATGTCCCGCCATGTCTTCAGAGCCTCCGACAGGATGAGAGATCTGATAGGCCCAATGCAGAGAGCTGAGCAAGAGATGACAAGTTGAGGTGCCATTGTCTCAAGCCTCGGCATGTCGTCATGCCCGATTTTATCTAGCTCCACCACGGGAACGAGACGAGACGCAGACGCGGACGCAGATGCAGACATTGCAGACGCAGTAATCCGCCGCCTTTTGGTACGGAAATCTTCCTGAACTCCTGGAGCGAGAGAGTCTGCGACCTGCCACCTTCATATCGAGTATCGACCTTGTGTCCTGCCCCTCGGAGCAGAAGCAGTCTAGCTAGGGTCGCGCGTTGCCCGCAGCCCGCCAGCCCCTCCTTAACCCATATGAAGAAAACGTCCGGTGGGAAAAGACCCTCCGACTCCATTTGTTGTTCGGGCGGCCACTCCGGGGAAATCGGCCACACGCCACACCCACACACCCATCTTGGGTTATCCATCCACCACTCTGCATCCGAAAGTCTGCTAGGTAGACAATCTGTGTGCCCGTGGTACTGTGGTACCGTATCACCGTGTGGTGCGTCGACTGTTCGAAAAAGGGGACAGACACAAAGCAAAGTGAAAGGCAGAGGAAAAAAAAAAAAAAAAAAAAAGAGAGCCTCCAGGCCCCATCCCTACTAGCCCATGCTCCGTGCGCCGGAGAACATTCCTCGATCGTTCGCCAGCTCGTCGAGTCCTTCGGAGCTCGTGCGGGCCAATGTCCCGTCTTGGTCATCCTGCTCCGGCGCGGGGCATGAAGTCATGACATGAGCCAAAGGCAAAAACTCGGTGCAAGCGACTCACGCACCAAGCGTCCACCGCTGGCACCGCACGCTTGACCGCGGCCATGAAGCTTGGAGGGGTAAGTGTAATCCGCGAAAGCGGCGGAGGAAACGTGGGACACGAAAGCAAACGGGCGATTTCAGAGTTTGCGAAATAGACTGGATGTCCCGACTACTAAAAGAGCTCCCTCTGCTCCTCTACCTCCGACTTAGAAAGGCTCTGTGAATCAGTTGTCTCGTATTCTGTGGTGTTTGCTTATAATCTCAAATACATACCATTCGTCTTCCTTGATACCCTTTCCTCTTTCCACACAACATCATATCCAAAATGTCGCAACAAAACCTTTCCGTCGTGCTGGCCGAGCGTCCCACGGCCGAGATCATCCCCGGCAAGACCTTCAAGACTGAGCAGAAGCCTATCCCCAAGGCTGAGGACCTCAAGGATGGCGAGATCCTCATTGAGAACTGGTACCTCTCCCTTGACCCCGCCATGCGTGGCTGGTTGAACGGTATGTCGAGACCTTTACACTCTGCCATGATCATCTTCGCGGGGACAAGTGCTAATCAAACTTCCATCTAGACCGCCGCTCCTACCTCCCTCCCGTCCAAATCGGCGAAGTCATGCGCGGCGCCACCGTCGGCCGCGTCCTCGCCTCCAAGTCCTCCAAGGCCAAGGAGGGCGACGTCCTCCCCTCTTTCGGCGGCTGGGCCGAGTACAGCGTCGTCCACGACAGCCGCGTCGAGCCCGTCTCCTCCTTCCCCGCCGTCTCCCAGCCCATCGACTACCTCTCCGGCATCGGCATGACCGCCCTGACGGCCTACTTTGGCATGCTCCGCGTCGGCGACCCCAAGCCCGGCGAAACCGTCGTCGTCTCGGGCGCCGCGGGCGCCACCGGCAGCGTCGCCGGCCAGATCGCCAAGCTCAAGGGCGCGCGCGTCGTCGGTCTCGCCGGCTCGGACGATAAGTGCAAGTGGTTGACGGAGGAGCTCGGCTTCGACGTCGCGCTCAACTACAAGGACCCCGAGTTCAAGCAAAAGTTCAAGGAGGCCACGCCCGACTTCATCAACGTCTACTTTGACAACGTCGGCGGCGAGATCCTCGACATGGCGCTGGCGCGTGCCAAGGAGTTTTCGCGCTTCGTCATGTGCGGCGGTATCAGCCAGTACAACTCTGCGACGCCGCAGGGCCCCAAGAACTACGCCAACATCATCACCATGCGCATCAAGATGCAGGGCTTCATCGTCTTCGACTTTGTGCAGGAGTACGGCCAGGCGCGCAAGGAGCTTGCGCAGTGGCTTGAGGAGGGCAAGATCAAGCGCAAGGAGACGGTGGTCAAGGGCGGTCTCAAGGCGGCGGAGCAGGGTCTCGTCGACCTGTACAAGGGCATCAACACGGGCAAGCTGATTGTCGAGATCAAGAACCCCAAGGATGCGGCCAAGTTGTAAAGGAATTCAGAGCCGAGATCTCTGAGGAATGATTTGATGACACTGTAATTTTATGCATAATGACCAGATACTGGCACATATAGAAAGGCATGCCAAACAAATTGGAAAACATTACAAATGTATTTTGTCTGTACTGGTGCTTTGGGTGACCTGTCTGCTCTCAGTGGAAGCCTCCAAAAGGCTGAGGCTTCTGTGTCGCTAGCTAGATATGGAGGATGGAACCTGAATAAGAGACATGATCACCCCTATCATCTTGTTGGCGATGTCGTTGCTGTTGGTGAAGCATTGAGTAAAGGGCTGGTATCGTTGTGTCGGGGACTATGCCAGTACCCAACATGCAAAGATAGGGGGTATATGGATGTAAGCCATGCAGTCCACAAAGGGACCCGCTCCTGCCACCATCACCAACCGGTGATCGCCATCCTGCCCCAAGCTCCTCCTTTCTGCCGGGGCCATCCCATCTTCAACCATCGACTTTCTCGACGTTGCCCCGGACACAGCTCTAAACACACGCAGATAGATCTTTGCAGATATTCGCAGCACCTGTTGGAAGTCCAAACGCTTGCATGCCTCGCTACGTCGACATGGCACATTGCAATTTCCTTCTCTGAGTTGCAAGGCACCACCTCTTTTTTAAGGATTCACCGGCGCGGCTCGCTCGGAGGCTTACGGAGAAGACCCCAGCACCACGGCGTCGCAGGTAAATTTCCTTTCAGGAGGCTGCGCATTCCCAACGTAGCGAGAAGCGAACCCTCTTCGTACGATTCCCAGACGAACAGAGACGGCGATTACGACTAGAGTTTCAGGCTTTGAAAAGCTCTACTTCTCACGCTTCCTGTAGCGTTCTTACCGTGACCGACCACCCCCCGCCAGGTCTGCGTGCCTCGAAGCGAGACATTCCACTCCAGATCCACTCGAACTTCTTCACCTCTGGAATGCGCCCAGCCTCGAGTAAATGGAAGTGATAACTCCCACGCATCGGGAGACGGCCGTTTAACAAGGACGGGACGATTAGAGACACAAAAAACAAGAATGCTTTTTTGCAAACCGAGAACTTGAACACAACAAAGAAAGTCGAACACGAGTCCATGATACCCTACAACACATCCTCGACGTATCCCTAGTCGGAGCTTGCGAAGCCCACGACCCAACCCGACGTACATATCCTTCAAGTCAAGGTCCTTACTGTCCAACCTCCACGATGGCTTTGTCTTCAGAAGAAGCTGCCCACCTCCACAGGCAGGCAAAACGACGAGCCGAACGAGCCGCAGCCGAGATGAATTTCCGCGAAGTGACATCGGAGGAGTATCTCAAGAAATTACGGGCCAAACGGCGCCCCGGGAGACGATTCGAGATCGATGATACGCCTGCCGCGGTCGAAATCGGCGAGGAGCCGCTACATCCGCAACGAGAATTCAAACTTTCGACAGGCTCCGAACGGCAACGGACACATACCCGCACGAAGTCGACACCGACAGCGAACACAAATGGATTATCATCTGGTAGCCGTAGAACTACGCTTGGGGGCCCAATAGCCCGGAACACTCTCGGAAAAGCTTCGGTTCCCTCTCAGAGGCTGGCTGCTCAGCAGACGAAAAGCCAGCCCAACCTTTTCCTGCAAGCTGCGCAACAGCGGACGAACCCCGCCATCACTCATGCCAACTTGGGCACGATTACGACAGTCTCGTCATTATCAGCTCAGCCGCAAAGATCCAAATCAAGCTTGAGCATGTTCTACCCCAAAAAGCATGTTCGTCGCGCAGCGTCAGTGTCTGTCCTGTCGTCAAAACCCCTGGAGTTGGATCCGATAGCCACGGCTCACCACTCCGGCCACGCTCGAAGTCAGTCGCTTGGCAACGCCCTCTCTGTCGTTGATACAGCACCGCAGCCTTTCGCGCTCAAGAAGCGAGGCTCGTTGCGCATGCTGAGAGACAAGATTAGGAGAGTAGCCAGCTCCTTTGAACTTCGATCGACCAGAAGCGACGGTTCGGGGAGTAGTGATGATGATGGCTTGAAGAGCCGGTCCAGTAAGAGTCTTCTACTGCGGACGAAGAACAGATTTGGCTCGCAGCATCGACTTGGGACTGTAAGCGAAGAATGAGCGACGATGAAGATCCGGGGTGGTGCCACAAGCCAGACCTAGTCATGCGTGGCTGAGGTCCTTTACGCAGACACCACTGGAGAACGTCTACACTGTGTACGATTGACGTGGACGAGATACGACAGCTCTGAATAATGGCGTAATGTAATTCATACAAAACTTTCGCATTTGTTCATATCTAGGCAAAGATACCCGGTTCATATTTCCTACCATCCCGCCGTGTCTATCCGAAGTCGCGATGCAGCATCAACTCCTGGCACTCAACTGAAATTGAGGGCAGAAAGGGTAGTCGATGTATCCAGTTGGCAGCTTTGGGGTATAAAAGTACGTCCGCTCGTACTTGTCCAGCTCAATACCCTCCTTGATGCGGAAGACGAGATCGGGATTTGAGATAAAGTACCGCCCAAAGACAACAGCAACATCGTACTTCTTGTACGTTTCGTCCACAGCTGCCTTTGCAGACTGGGCATTCAGCCCACCAGCAAGCAAGACTGGGCTCGCGTTGTCCCAGAGCTCAATTAACCAGCGCACCGTCCGCTGTCCACCACAATCGGTGTCATCATTACCGCTGATCCGAGCTTCAATGAGATGGAGATACGCAAGCCCCAGAGACTTCAGTTGCTTGACCAAGTATTCAAAGGTCGGGTCCGGGTCGTCCATGAGCATGCCCTGAAAATCACTGTACGGGCTGAGACGAACGGCCACCCTATCGGCGCCGACGGCATTGACGACAGCCTTTGTCACTTCGATATGGAACCGAGCACGCTTCTCGATGCTGCCGCCCCAGCCGTCGGTTCGCTTATTGCAGGTATCTTGGAGGAACTGGTCTGGGAGATACCCATTGGCGCCGTGGATCTCCACCCCGTCGAAGCCGGCTTCGAGAGCGTTGCGCGCGGCGGTCGCATAGTCCTCGATGACTTGCTGTATGTCGCTTTCGCTCATTTCCAGAGGGGTAGCAGCGCCGTCGGCTACGGGTATCGCACTTGAAGACTCGAGATGTAGCCCGAGGGATTCGAGGACTTCAGCTCTGCCACCCCGACCGAGGTGCCAGAGTTGGCAGTAGATGAACGAGCCTTTGGCGTGCACGGCATCTGTGACCTTCTTCCAGCCTGCAATATGCGCTTCATTCCAGATGCCAGGGACGTTATGGCGCCCAGCGGTGCGGTACGAGATGAGGGTTCCCTCAGAGATGAGCAGAGTCCCCGGTACGCAGCCTCTCTGGGCATAATACTCTGTCCTCAAACGTCAGACAGTGAACGAGTTGAGAGACGACGGGATTGTATGCTGACCCTCCATCATTGGGGTTGGAGTCCAGTCATCGTCTGCGCGATACCTTGTCAGCGGCGCCAGGGCTAGTCGGTTAGAGAGCTGGATAGGCCCTATATTCAACGGGGTGAATAGCTTTGACATGACTAGCTGATGTAGATGAAATCGACCAGATGCAGTTAAAGTTTTGAAGCTATCATGACAAGTCAAAATAAGGTAGATGCGATGGAAGAGTCTAAAATCAAAGACGTAGCAGTATCCCGTCATCGACGCCTTCGCTAGCGCAACTGAACCCAGTCCATTCTCTCTGACACCCATGCCGATGAAAGCCGAGTCGACTTCCGCGCCTTACTCACCCATCGCAATCATCAACATCATCTCCAGCAGCCTTCAGCAGAGTTGAATCCTCATCGACACCGACACGAAGGGATTGTTTTCACAACGCTGGCCTTAATGTGGCCCACATAAGCCCAGCGCACACCCGGGAGAACATCCGGGGCCTAGAAGACTGGAAGGCCTTTCAGAAACAGAACACAGCCGACACTGCGGATGCGTATCGGCACAAAACGTGCCGACAAAGAAAGTCGGACGTGCGATCGGCGACGACGGCCACCCAATCCTCGCCTGCCCCTGTGCCGACATATCCAGGGTGGATCGCCCACATTTGAGCCAGAATGGGAGAGTCGTTTAGGATTTCTGGTGAACGGATCAATTGCGATTGACGCAATGGACTCCCGGCAGGCAAGTCATTTCGTCGGACGCACCCGACGCTAACCCCAGATCCTCCCGGGGAAGTGAGAAGCGGCGATTCGGCACCGAAGTTTGAGAGATCCGTCTAGAGTTGTGACTTCGTCGACATTTCTTGGACTGTATTTCGAGCCAAGACCTTTTCTTAGGGATTTCACAACCTACAGATCAAGGTTGAGGTTATCAAGATGAAGGATGATGCACCCATCACCGAAGCCAAGCAGATCTCACAAACGCAACCATCACAACAGGTCCTACGCTCGCCTTCACCCTCTAGCGACGAAGATGTCAACAACCACGCAGCTTCAGCCAGGCACCCCCAGCCCAAAGACGACACAGACGCACAAAGCATAGGCGGCCAACGCAACACAATGTCCCGCAAACGCATGCTCCTCGCCTTCTCCGCCCTCTCCGTCTGCCTCTTCGTCTCCTTCATCGACCAGACCAGCGTCTCTACCGCCGTGCCCGCCATCGCGGAGGATCTCGACACAGGGACGGCCACCTCGTGGATCGGGACGTCCTTTCTGATCGCGTCGACGGCGTTCCAGCTCATCAATGGGCGGTTGTCTGATATCTTTGGCCGAAAGAATTTGTTGATGATTTGTTTGGTGTTGATGGCTGTTGGGGATGTGCTTTGTGGGTTTTCGAGGACGAAGGAGCAGCTTTTTGCGTTTCGGGCTGTTGCTGGGATTGGAGGGGGTGGGATTAATAGTATTGTTATGATTATTGTGAGTGATATCACGACGTTGGAGAATCGGGGGAAATATCAGGGCAAGTTCAAAGTCTGGATCTCTTTCACTAGTTTTAACTGGAACTAATATTCAACTCAGGTGTTCTAGGCGCCGTCCTCGCCCTCGCAAACGGTGTCGGCCCTTTTGTAGGCGGCGCAGTTGTTCAAGAATCGACATGGCGATGGGTCTTCTGGATGGTCCCCATCATCAGTGCCCCGGCCGCCGTCACGATCCTCTTCTGCCTCCCGTTGAAACACCGACCCGGAAACTACAGAGAAAAGGTCAAGAAAATTGACTACGGCGGCATCGCGCTCAACATGGCCTCGACGCTGCTTCTGCTCATCCCACTATCTGGAGGCGGCGTGACGTACCCTTGGTCCTCACCATTCGTCATCGCTGGAGTCGTTGTGGGCGCTGTGTTGGCCGTCCTCTTTGTGCTCTACGAGTGGAAGCTGGCGAAGCTCCCCATCATGCCTTTGCGATTGTACCAGGCGCCGCACTGCAGTGCGTTATTTGGGCAGACGTTCCTCATGGGCCAGGCGTACTTTGGTAACTTGTTTTACCTACCTATATACTTCCAGTCTATTCTCAACTATGAGCCTCTCGTTTCCGGGGCGCTGATCCTCCCCGTCATCATCACGACTTCGGGGCTGTCTATACTGTCTGGGCAGTACATGCTGCGAGTGGGACGCTACATGCCCTGCATCCTCGCAGGATTCTTCCTCTGGACGCGGGGGAATGGTCTCACGGTCCTCTTTGGCCGCGATACAGGCCTAGGAAAGATGATCCCGATCCTCGTGGTCATGGGCGCGGGGATAGGCTTAACGTTGCAGCCTACGCTAGTGGGCATGTATGCCAACTCCCGCGCTGAAGACCGGGCCGTCACGACAGGGTTGCGAAACTTCATCCGGACTATTGGAGGCGCGTTCGGGCTCGTGATTTCGGGAGTTATACTCTCCAACACGCTGAGACGGGATCTTCACGGGAAAGACTTTGTTTCCGATGCGGTGATTGCGGAACTGACTTCGTCGACATATACCTTGGACCAAAAGGGGTTCTCGGATGCGGAGAGGACGGTGATTTTGCAGGCGTATATGAAGGGTTTGCATTACATTTTTGTGTATTATGTCATCTGCTCTGGGCTGAGCCTGGTGTTGACCCTTGGGGTTGGAAATACGGGATTGAAGGCGAAGAAGCCGGCGCCGTCTGAGGAGGCTTCGGAAGGTCCGAATGGGGTGTCGGGAGAGGCTCCGATGAGTGATCAAGAGAAGGCGAGTGGGAATTAGGAGCATGGATGAATTGGTGAAGATAAACTTGCATGCAGCATAAGGCACTCAAAAAGACAGGGCGATGGGTCAGCATAGCATGAGTGGCATTTGATGAACTTGGTTCATGATCGATGTCACAGAGAATCGCGTTGAACAGGCTTCTCACTTTACAACGAGCTCGGGGCTTCTCATAGAGTTCCTTAGGGTGCGGATACCCGATTGACTTGCCGAGCATCTCATCGCGGAGCAGCGGAAGTCAGCCCGACTCCCATCCCGCAACTCAATGCCAAACTTGCCATCTACGCCTTTCAAGCTATCCCCGGTCAAGGCTCCGGTCAGAGATAGGCCTGGGCATTACATCAATATGCATCCTCTCATGCCCCTCGATCAATCTTGTTATCAAGAGCATCTCCACGGCCAACGATACCCCGTCCAGAACCCCGCGCCTTATCACCACCCCTGGGTCGACAAAAATCTCCGAAGTACTCCAACGGTTCGATGTCGTCCGATTGAGGGGGACCATCCCTGTCGAATGTAACGCCTCCAACAGCTTGCATCCTTGCCCCTTCCAGACCCCGAGATGCGTGTGTGTGTGTGTGTGCGACGGCGATGTGATAACGCGCTGCACGCTGCATCGAGCTGGGGAATGAAGGCATCAGCTCTGATAGGGAGAAAGCGTCTTGCTCAGTGCAGATAGCCGTGATAATCCGCCACTAGTTGCGGACTGGGTCGCCCGATGGATGATTGGCCGGTTAATTCTGGCCGATCGCCGTCTTGGTCTTGCTATTTGAACGGTTGACTAGGTAAGGTCGTTGACTCGAGATATGGACGGCGTGTCACTCAATATTTGCACCCTTTCCCCTGCCATTGACATATTCTTGAAGCATCACTGAATTCCAAGAATCCAGTCGTCCAACCTGACTTAAAAGTCACCCTCCATCATGCCGGAAGCATACCACGCCCACCCAGACTATGGCTACCCGCGCGACTTCAAGGGGTACGGCGAGAAAGGTCTTGCTTGCCCATGGCCCAACGACGCCAAGATTGCAGTCTCCTTCGTCATCAACTATGAAGAGGTTCGCCTTCTTAGTCCTAGCCCTCCCTAATTTCAGGCGGACAGGCATAAAGAGGTACAACAGCTAACATGAGTACACCCGCGACAGGGCGGCGAACGGTCAGTTCTAGCAGGCGACGGCGTCTCGGAAACCAACCTCCGCGAGAACCCCATGGGCCCCGCAAAGTACAACGAGCGCAACTACAGCGTTGAGTCAGAATACGAATACGGCTCCCGCGCGGGCTTCTGGCGCCTCTTCCGCCTCTTCAACTCCCGCAAGATGAAGTTCACCCTCTACGCCGTCGCTCAGGCCATCGAGGAGCAGCCCGAGGTCGCGACACGGTGCGTGGAAGAGGGTCACGATGTGGCCTCACACGCCTACCGCTGGATCGACTACCATGACGTGCCGATTGAAACGGAGAAGGAGTACATCCGAAAGTGTATCACTTCGCTCAAAAGTTTGACGGGGTATGCGCCCAAGGGGTGGTACTACGGTCGCAACTCGCCGCACTCGAGGACACTTGTGCCGCAGGTGTATGAAGAGATGGGAGAGGATCTTGTGTGGGCGAGTGATACATATGCCGACGACGTGCCGTACTGGATTGATTTGCCCACTGAGCGGGAGAAGGCTGATCCAAAGGGGTGTCTGATGGTGCCGTACAGCTATGACTGTAATGACTTCAAGTTCCACGTCACGGGTTCTGGGTTCCGCGATCCGCAAGGGTTCTACACGCATTTAAAGAACGCCTTTGATGTGTTGTATGAGGAGGGTCAGGAGGGGATGCCCAAGATGATGACGATTGGGCTGCATTGTCGTATTGTTGGTCGGCCGGGGAGACTGGCTGCGCTGAGGGACTTTGTGGATTACATTGCGAAGAAGGAGGGCGTATGGGTTGCTACGAGGACGGAGATTGCAGAGGCGTTTAAGGCCAAGTATCCCTACAAGAAGGGCCAGCTAGCATAGAACCATGATAGATCAGGTGGATGGTATTGATAGGGTATGTATATTTTGACGATTCATGAAAGCTTTTTCGACACTTTTCGTTTCCTTTTTATCGAATCTGTCTCCTAGACCGCTCCACCACCTCCCTTCTCCTCAACCTGCTCCTCAACAGTCTGAGAATTACCTAGTGACATATTCTCAGGTACGAGAACATGCTGAGTCTATGAATAGGCAGCCCAAAAACGTGTAAATTCGAGTTGGAGCAAAAGAATGATCAGTGGGAGGCTTGAACTCCCGACCTTGGCATTACTCAACATTTCTGGTGAAATATTAGTACCACGCTCTAACCAACTGAGCTAACCGACCCGCTGGTGATGACTAATCAGCCGATGGAAAATTGGAGGCTATTCGCAACTTGTGGATCAGAGGGCTTGGGCGAGCGTGCATGAGAACAGCCCCGACAGGAGACGAGTATGCCTAGTATTTACTTCTAGTTGCAGAGTTGCGATAAAAAGAGGAACTCAATCATATGTTAAAGAAGATAAATCTTCAGCTGCAATGTTTCACGGGGAATTTGTGGAGAGAGACGTCGACAACCGCAAAAGGTCGACACGCTTCCCGAGCCTTAAGGTGAGGCTGAGTGACGCTGAACGTCACATATGCCATGGATCCTTACTTTCTGACTGACCTTCCGTACTCCTCTGCTTGCAAGATGTATTCAGATCTAACTAAGCTACTAGATAGGTATGGCGGAGTAGAGCAGTCAAGTAATCTAAGCCTCGTGAACCCCGGCGAAGACATGACGAGGTTGGATGAGTCTTAGAACCTCAACAGCGAGTATCACAGATCCTAAGAGCCAAATCAAACAACCAATTGCAACTCTGCGAAGATGTGCAGCAAGTTGAAGAATGCAAACGCTTGTGTCAAGGAGATCGCGCACGTAAGCGAGTATCAGCGTAACCTATTGATGAAGCTCCCACAATGAGATTTCAGAACCGAGGTAGGTATTCAGCTCACCATTCAAAACTCGCCAAAGTCCAAGTCAGATTCCATCAAGTTCAAGTAAGCCCCTTGCTCAAGCTCTTTTGTGAATTCCAACTCAAGTTCAAAACCATTACTTTTGCCGTGCGGTCTGTCTCCTCCATCAATTTTCTTCGGGCTGTGGGTAGATTTGAGGTCAGGCTGCACCATTTCGTTGAACATCCTCCAACCCTGCCAACCGCCCGGTGCTTCTTCATCTACCTCCATGAATGCCTCTTTCACGGCGTCGGAAATAGCATGGGCCATGGATGACTTTTCCCCGGTCTCGCTGCTCCGTTCAATGGCCACGTGCACTTCTTGTGCAGTTGTCGACGGCGACATCAATCGGTCGCCTACTGGATTCGCTCCTAAGTCCACATCTAGAGGCTGTGATCCCCCACCAGGACCTGCTAGCGGGCTAACGATTGTCTTGAACAGACTCCCCGAGAGGGCATCAAAGATGTCACGATACTTCACCGCACCGTGAAACTTCTCACCGAAGATGGTGAGGGATTGAGAGCACGCCCTCGTGGCTTCAAGCGTGTCATACGAGAAGAGAGCATGTTCCCGCCATAAACAGTATACAAGCGTCAAGCCGGCAATGAAACATGAATGCAATGCCATCATGGTGTAGCTTAGCGTCTTCTGCTGGTTTAGTCGCTTGTATGCCCTGCAAACGCGGGCGGCGGATCGAGCGGTAGTGAGGAATCTCGAGTCAGAGGTGTGAAGTACTGGAAGGAAAACAGTGTAGAGCGATAGGACCGACTTGTGGTACTGCCTAAGCTCCCGATTAGCATTCGGTGTCATGGCCCAGATTAGGATGGCATAAACACTCACAAGATGAAGAAATCTCTCGAGTCATGATAGGCGCTTTCTGGGTCGTACATCCAGCTTATTGCTCCGGCGCCTTTTGTCGGATGATGGGGGACTGTCCTCACCCATTCATCGAGTTCGGCTCTAATTTGTCCCATTTTGGTCTCAAGTCCCGCTCGTTCTTCTGAAGAAACCGAAAAAATGTCCTTATCAACTCGGTACACTCGGCGGTGGATCTTGGACTGTATCCTTCGGAGCTTAATAATGTGTATGAAAGGCTTCATGTTTGACCAAGGCAGTCCGGGTGAATTTGATGGGCTATTCAGTGCTGTCAAGTCCCAGAAATCTAAGCTATCACTTGGAAGCTACACAGCTGTCAGCATCATCATGTCCCCACAGCAGGCTCTCCTCTAACTGACCTCGGTATTTATGTCTCTGTCAGCGATGGCGAATGTACGTCCAAGTACCGCACTCGTCATACGGTCCAAACAGTAACATGACCAGAAGACGCGCCTTCTGATCTCGAGATCGCGTAAATCGTGAGTCGAGGTGTTAGATTCCTTTCGATGGAGACCCAGCTCTATGCAGAGCGTGACAGCGTACCGCACCTGAGACCATGAGCCGGCACCGTAGGGACTTCTAGTTCCATGCACGGCGAGTAGGAGAAGAAATTGTACAGTGGCTAGATTGTGTTGTTCCAGTATGTAGTCCATCGGCTCAATGGCCGCCGTGAGATGTTTCTGACAGTGACCATGTTAGATTTGTAACGGCAAGCTTTGCCTTCAGGGGGCTTTCGCCTGGGGGTCTACATCACAAGGCTTCTTCATCAACTGTAGGAACCTTGCGGATATGGCGTATATCAGGTGCATAATGCTTCGGTGCTGAATAGACAGGGCTCCACGGCCGTATTGCTTCTGGAATAGCTTAGTGTACAGTTTGCGATCCAGAATAGGCCATCGCGTATGAAGCCGATCAGAGAAGACATCAAACAGCACCTCCGCTTGCTCAGGGCACGGGAACTCGGATTGGGATTCCTTCGGGCTAGAGGACACCGATACTTCGAAATGCAATTGCGGAGTCGATGAGAGAGCTTGAGTCGTTGGTATAGCATCAAACGCAGCTTTACCGCTCGAGCTGTGAAAGATGGAAGACTGGATCATGCGCGCAATGGTTGCGCCGGAACTGGATCCTAGGTAGAATGGCTCTGGTGCAGTGTCCGTTGTGCCAGATGCACAGAGCGACAAGTACGCAACGCCGTTGACTAGAGAGGACTGCTCATCGTCCGATAGTGGGTCTCGTGAATTTCTCCGAGGATCTTTCGTCTTGGGTTCCGGTGGTGTTGCCACGGAAGATGTCCTGACAAAGTGGTCTTCTGCGTAATCTGGCATCCGGGCCTCGAGAAATGCGATTCTCTCTTCTAGTGCGCTGATGTACCTGAAGCTCGTGTAAGTATACAATTGTACCAGCATGAAGGGAAAGACTTGCAGCGACTTTCCGCCAGGATAGTGCGGCCTCAGTGCACGTTCATAGACACATGACGAGTTGGACTTGACGCAAGACCTGCAACTCGGATGTGCGCCGTCGCACTTCCATGTCGTATTTAGTCAGCAAATGAACAATGGATCTAGCTGTCGATATAAATGACTTACACGCTGTTTCCTTCTCTTGCATCGCTTACAAGCCAAGGCCACCCTCGACTTCCGGGTCTGCGCCGCCGAGACCAGTGGGCCGGTGCGGGGACTCACAAGACCCTCCGTGTTGAAGCCGGCCGACGTGGAGTTGACCAGATCTACGGGAGATGTCTTGTCCAGCATGTTCTCGGTCTGAACATGAGCAGTCATCTCGAGCATTCTCCTGATTCGGCTTGTATGTATGGTTGAATACTGCAGTGAGGATACGAAGTAGGAACTTAGGAAAATTTCGAGCCGAAGTAGAATGGGCCAGGACAACGCCTGCAAGGATCCTCCACAATCAGAATCGGGAGTGTCATTGGACACACTCATGCAAACGCAAGTATGAGATGTATGGGTCGATAGGAATATCGAAGGATTCGGACACCGAAGCCCCCCTCCCCCGGATAGCACGCGGCCTGCTCATGACGGGAACTTGACCCAGAAAATCAGTCCGGTGATGGCTCGCGTCATCATCTAGCTTTACTTCTACTCCTAATTGCCTGACAATGGTACAGACACCTTCAGAACATCCAGAAACTCATTCGTTGTTCTATCCATGGTTGCCCCTTCCACGGGAATAAGCACAAAGCAGCTAGGACTCTGCCTCCTAGCACCATGCCCTCACTCAGAACCCGAGTGATACGCAAACGTCTGTAGTTTCTTACCGATGACCGCATCTTTACCGAATTGGGATAACTATTCGGACGTCCACCGCAGATAAGACCAACGGCCGGCCACCGCCTTATCTTGGTGGATCACACCCGAGACCAGGTCCCCGGCCCATCCATCTACATGCCAAGCACCGCTCTCTGCATATGCCATGCCGAATTCTTATCATACCTTAGTTGTAACTCATGCTTAGACAGCTCACTGGGCTCGCGTGGCGACGCGCGTGGCGACGCGCGTGGCGACGCACTGTCTATCGGCTGGAAAGTCGCCGACGAATGAGGAACTACAATCAGGGTTGCAATAGAGCTGATACTTGAGCACCGGGCCTCTAATATGGACGAAGGCCCTCAGCGTTGTAGAGCAAAGAAGAAAGAGGACGTGTATTTCCATGAAAACATGTCTCTTTGATGGTTGATAGGGTTCTGATAGTGCTGTTCGGTCACCACAGGTTCAACTAATTATGGTACGCTTTCGTATACCAACGAAAGGCGAAATAGCCGCTCCTTTCCAATCGAAAGACGCCTTCGTAGAATGGATCAAGGCTCCCGAAGTTCACGAGGGACGAACTCAGGTCGGAGACTCTAGGTGGTCGAACAAGGATCTCGAGCCGACGCCGCCAGAACAAAGAACATGGACGTGGTACAACTTGCCTTTGTACTGGTTCTCAAACATGTTTGGGACGACCGGGTGGAACGTCGCGTCTTCCCTCATCGCCGTGGGTCTGGTAAGTTATCAAAAGACAGCATCGTTGTTCATATGCGCTGACAAAATCAGACATGGCAACAAGCCTTTGTATCCTGCGTTCTTGGCTCACTCATATCCGCTATTGTCGTTACTGGTATGGCGAGACCTGGCGTGATGTACCACCTAGGATAGTGCGTTTAAACACTCCTCCCACGTTTAGTATTTTCTGACATTTTTTCAAGTCCTGTTCTTGCACGATCGGTGATGGGAATGTATGGATCATACTTCTTCATCTTTATCCGAGCAATTGTGTGCATCATTTGGTACGGTATTCAGACCTACTACGGCGCGAACCTGTTGTCCGTTTGCTTCCGCTGCATTTTTGGAAACAGCTGGGACAACTGGCCCAATATGCTTCCCACTGGTGCCGATGTAACTTCAAAGCAGCTGCTGGCGTTCTTTCTCCTTTGGCTGGTTGAGTTCCCGTTTGTGAGTATATGTAGTGTGCGACCCTCTAATGACATGCATTCCCTGACATTGGCGGCAGACCTGGGTACACCCGATTCATATTCACTACATCTACACCGTGAAAGGCTTCATCATGCCATTCGCGTGCTTCGGACTCTTCGGCTGGTGTATGTCCTATGGAACCGGAATCTCTAATATTGGCGCTGCATCTGTCGCAGGCGCATCGGCAGCAGCTAAAACACCCGTCGGATGGGCTATCATGAGCGGTATCAATGTCATCATGGGTTCTCTTTCGCCAATGCTCGTGAACCAACCTGATCTCGCGCGATACTGCAGAGAGCCTCGAGACGCCGGTTGGCTCCAAGGAGCATGTGTCTTCTTCGCGAAGATCCTCGTCTTCTTCCTTGGCCTAGCTTCGACGACCTCATTACAGGGTGCTTGGGGCAAGGCCTACTGGAACCTGTGGGATCTTCTTGATGCCATCCTTGATCATTACTGGAATCCGACCGCCCGTGCTGGTGTCTTCTTTGTATCGTTCAGTTTCATTCTCAGCGTGCTGGCGACAAACTTTGGAGCAAACTCGTTACCTTTTGGCGCGGACATGACTGGACTGTTCCCCAGGTACTTGACGATCCGTCGAGGCCAGATCGTTTGTGCAATCCTCGGTATTGTTGTATTGCCGTGGAAGCTTATTGCGAACGCGTCCGCGTTCATCTCATTTCTCGGGAGTTACAACATCTTCATGGCTCCCCTTTGCGCTGTGAGTACTTGAACGCCGAGTCTTGAAAACCAGTCTTGAGAACATATTGCTGACTCTCACCAGATTATCATTCTCGACTACATCTTGGTTCGAAAGGGTAACATACACGTGCCGTCGCTGTATAATGGCTCTAAAGAGGGTCTCTACTGGTTCAATTCTGGAGTCAACTGGGTTGGGGTGTTTGCCTGGATCGGCGGTACGGCAATGGGATTGCCCGGTCTCGTCGGGCAATACCAGCCTCATATTGTCAGCCAACCGGCCAAGTACATGTACATGATGGGCTGGGTGTTGACGTTTTTTTCATCAGCCATCTTGTATGCTGTGCTAGTGCAGTTCTTTAAGACCAAGGTGTATCCTCCGGGCTATGAGAATGCCCCGATGGACTACGAATGGCTGGCGAAAGAAGGCCGGGATGGGTTCTTTGAGGGCGAAAGGGAAGGCGAGATTTATGCGCCGCCATCTCCGCGCATTGACGAGGCTGGAGGATTGCACTTGGGAGAGACAGTGCAGAAATTGGAGGCCTAGTTGTGGTTCCCTAATGATTTATGGCTGTCGAGAACTCAATCTCCCACTTACTCCTACTTTGCTTTTGAGATGAATTAGTTATGGAAAAGATCTTAGTAGAAGGCAGAATGCTAGGAACAATAGGTATTGTGGTAGTCTCAGTGACAGTATGAGAAGAACCACAGCAGTGGTAGAAGTTGTGAGAACGTCTCGTGGGACAAGAATCCCCGCCAACTAGTTGGCATCCTTTTGACTTCATGTTGCCATGACGTGACTGGAGAAGCCGCCCCAAAGCCGCCCCGGCTAGCCAGCAAAGGCAATTCGTTGCGTAAGTCAGCGGGTCACCCTCGGCCTCTCAGAATGTAAGCGTTGAAGTCCCGGGCAACAATCATCAGAGTGCACGCCTCATTCGGTGGAAAGATCCCGAATCGGACGTGCCGCAGTCTGCTGTTGAAGGCGTAGGCGGAAATATTGCGGGGGAAACAAACGCGGCGGCGGATCTGAAGCCGACGATAACGGCCTGCGGGGTTGGGGTATCAGGGATGGCCCCTCTTACGGCCGTTGGAGTCACCGGAAAACATCTTTGAAATAGCCGGATTGCCTCCAGATTACTCCAACTCTTGAGAACTCCACGATTTTGTTCATGTTCTCATCCCGTTTCATAGACTCTGCAAACTCGAGAGTTACCTTCTGAACCTCTGGAGCTCAAAACAGCTACGGTACCGAAATCATTCACGAGGCTATTGAGTGCGTACCTTGGACAGAGTCCACTGCAACCGTGGCGCTCTGACTCTGTTACTACCCCGCCTTCTTGTTCTGGATCGTCTCCCACTGAAGCACTTGACGAGTTTGTATTGTCAAAACGTTTATCTCTGATATCTTTTCTTGACAATAGCAAACTGCAACACCATCACAAAATGGCAGTTGAACCGTATAGACTTACGGCGACCCAAGCGTCAGCCAAGATAAGGGCCGGGGAGTTGACTGTGGAAGAGTACGCGCGCTCGCTCTTGTCCCACATTGAGGAGAGAGACCCCGTAGTCAAAGCTTGGGAGTACTTGAACCCAGAGCAGGTGATTGCACAAGCGAAGGCAATGGATGCGATACCGCCAGAGAAGCGCGGACCCCTACACGGCGTTGCCATCGCAGTCAAAGACGTTATTTACACAAAGGGTCAGCGAATATTAGCCTGTGATTCTACAGGAGCACTAATCGAAATCTAGATATGCCAACACAGCACGGATCTCCAATCTACGCTAGAGACGCTCCCAAAGTCGATGCCGGTTCCATCATTATTTTGCGACAGGCTGGCGCGCTGCTTCTTGGTAGGTCCATGCTGATAATTCAACCCAACCCCAGCAATGCGATACTGACAAAAGTAGGCAAAACAACCACGACCGAATTCGCAGCGACGGTTCAAGGTCCAAAGACAGTGAACCCACACGGCACGAACCGAACCCCCGGTGGCTCCTCGTCAGGATCAGGCGCCGCCATTGCGGATTTCCAAGCGCCCATCGGCCTAGGCACCCAGACAGGCGGAAGCACGATCCGCCCAGGATCTTTCAATGGCATCTACGCCCTGAAGCCGACATGGAACTCCATCACGCGCGAGGGTCAGAAGATTTACTCCTTAATCCTAGATACCCTCGGTTTCTTCGCCCGCAGTGTTGAAGACCTGCAATTGATGGCCGATGTTTTTGACTTGAAAGACGACGAGCCCCCGAAGGACACCTTCGCTGTCAAGGGCGCCAAGTTCGCTCTGTTGAAGACGATGGTGTGGCCTCAAGCTGGACCCGGTACCAAGTCCGCGATGGCGAAGGCTGCGGAGCTTCTCAAGGCTCACGGAGCCGAGGTAGAAGAGATTGAATTCGATCCCGAGCTTGAGGAGCTACCTCAGTGGCATGCTACGGTGTTGCACAGCGACGGAAGATCCGCTTTCCTGCCCGACTACCGCGCTGCTAAGGATCAACTGCACGAGTTCTTGATTTCGCATGTTGATAACACCAACAAGATCAGCAGAGCGGAGCAGCTAGAGGCATTTGACAACATTGCCATTGCAAGGCCCAAAGTTGACAAGATGCTGGCCAAGTACGATGCTGTTCTGGTGCCTAGCGTCGTTGATGAGGCCCCGGAAGGAACCTCGAGCACCGGAAGCGCAGCTTTCAACGCTCCCTGGACAGTGAGTCTCTTGACAGCGATGTCTTGGGTTGTCACTACTAACGAGGGTGATAGGCGCTGCATGTTCCGGTCGTCAACATTCCAGGTTTCAAGGGTCCCAACGGGATGCCAGTTGGCGTTTCCCTTGTAGCTCCCAGGTATCACGACCGTCATCTCTTGGTGGTCTCCAAGGCGGTCGGCGAGATCTTCGAGGCGGAGGGAGGCTGGAAGTCTGCTTTGTAATTATGACCCATACAACATCTGCGACAGGGAACCTCTTATTCACTGTAGTTTTCCTGAGCTTCGGTGAAGCCGCTCAGCATATGTTGGATGTTGTAGCGAAGGCTTGGAGACTTAAGGCCTTTTTTATTTCATGATCTCATTATGCATCTATAAGCTACAACAGGTTCGATTGAGCGGGTCAACTCTACATAGTGGGATCATTTACGACCAATAAGCAATACAACGCGCAGGCTTCCACTGCCACTGCCGCCGCTGCTATTGTCCTTAAAAACGAATTCTGCATCGCCAAGGCGAAACATACCTGCACATCCTCAGCCGTTTCCCGCCGTGACCTCTCGAACAGGTCGGTGTCATCAATGTCTGTCTGGCAACGCCTTTTCCAGCCCTGCTGGCACATGCACATGTCGAGTAGGCCACGCTGCTCTTGTCGTATGGAGACTTGAAGCGATCCAATACCAAGGAGCGCGGCTGTCTTGATTGTCGTCCCGGTTCTTCTACAGCTTTCAACTATCCGTGGCAGCTCCAATATACCGCTAGATAGAATTCTGTCTCGTCTCCCTGCCATGATGATGCAAACTATGAGTCAAAATAACTGGAAACGCATACAACACTGGGAATTAATTGATGGTTTACAGGCCATTCAATCACTCGGTCTTTGTTGAAACCTTCTATTGAGCTTTCACTTTCCTTTTGGGACAGTTTCCATAACCTTGAAGTAGAGGACGCTGCTCCTGTGTTCTGGTTTGGACGACCGTGGCACAAAGTACAGTACTCACCGATGAAGCGCTGCCCAGAAGTAGTTAATAAACCGTTCATCTGAAATCTGCTGTTCTAGTAGGTGAACAAGGGACATGTATCAAAAGTCTGCAACTTCATTTCTCTCAAGTCAAAGGAACGAGAAGACAAGAAGTCCACACAATTGCGTGTATCAAACAGGCGAGAAGAATTGCCATTCGTCCACATTTGGGTCAGCCAATCGTTCAGCCTGTCAGGCTGCCTATCAGGCTGCCTATCAGGCTGCCTGACATGGGAGCTATGCTTGACACTATCACTCAAAGCCACCACCGAATTTCCAATGGCTGAGACTCAGCCGCCAGTCAAAGCTCCTGATTCGATGCCGAGATCCCAGGCTAAGGGGTAGGCAAGCTATATTATCCGCCACAACGCCTCCCGGCGTCAATGAATAATGTATCTCTTCAGGCTGGAATGAAAGGTCCATCCGACTGCCCAGTCAGGCGACCCCAAATATACACCTGACACCATCTCAGCCTATATAAACCGGGAGACGTTCTCCAATCTCTTACTTTCAACTTACACACAAGCAACACGGGCTTACTCGATCATTGGTCAACAACTTCAACGGACGCTTAATCACCCTCGATATACAATACCAACAGTCTGACTGTGATCGAACCGCACGCTCCCAAATGAGGGTTGGAGCTTGTAATTCGTTACTGTTTTGGATCTAACTACCTGTTAGGTAGTCGCAATATATCGACTCTTTTGCCTTACCTTGAGCAACACACACTCACCGGGATTTTTTCCAAGGAAATAGAATGAGTGTTAGCCGCCTCCAAGCTGCGTTGGCCAGCGCCACAAATGAGGTCACCGTTGCAGCCGCAAACATTAACTTCGACTTTACGCTTGTCAAGTATGAAGCTCCAAAAGAGTACCAACCTCTTGGTGCACTCCTTTCTCCTAAACGCAAGGAAAATGCAGAATTTGGACCTTCACACTGTACAGCACGCCGGCTGGCGTCCTTGTTCCAGGATGTCTGCCCGGAAACGCCCAATTTGATCAGCGCCTATGGGAAGCGGGTGTCGGAGATCTCGACGAGGGCGACGAAGAGACAGTCGACCAAGTTTGCTAATTCCATGTTCGAGTCGTACGCTGGTATAGACGCGACATCCATCTGGGCTGCTGCCACATCGTCGGATCCTGCTGCGGCCGACAGGGGCGCATTGCACATCCACCTGCTGGCTAGCATGCTCGCCAAGATGTGGACGGCACCCGAAGCCGTGTCGATTTGGTTCGAGCTCATCTCCGAGAGGCAACGGATGATAAGCGAACAGCTGGAAAGAGGTGACGCCTTGCCGTTCTCGCTTGCGGCGGCAGCGGCACAACGTCAGATACAGCGCTCTCAGCTCGCCGAGTGGGACGCCAGCGCCAGAGCCTGGCTGCAGACGGCCGACTCGGTTATGGTTAAGGAGCAGGACCAGCTCCGAATTATTCTCGAAAATATCGAGCTATCCACCAGCAGAGACCAGAGCAAGGCTTCGATGGTCTACCTGAGTGTGACCCAAGCATGGTGTAGAGCATTGATGGTAATGGAAAGGCTTGTGTCTGGCGTCGCCCAGGAGGTCCACGATGGGGCGGCTCTCGTTGGCCTCACGGCCTGGCACATCTATCCGGATATTCATGTATTTGGATCGAAAACTGTCAAGGTATCGATGCAAGACCCGTTGGTCCAACCCGGCGGTATATTGACATTAGGCTGCGGGCCTTCGGCGATACCATCGTCGCAAGGGGTCACCTGGTCGCTGTCACTCAAACATCTCCGGTACTATGGTCGGCCAGTAGAAAGTCAGAGTGCGATAGGTATCCATCGATCTCATTTATCATTCGATGAGCTGATGCTGGCCATGCTCGGCTGTGTTGTCAACATATGGGGCCTCTCACGGGACAACATGGCTTCCACAGCCAGAATATTTTCTAAATTGGTTCTGCACCTGGAGAGCCGTGAACAAAGCAAACTGGTTGATCGTCACATCCTATACGGTTTGAGACTACTTGGAAGGGCTGCCGACGCTTACATCGAAGAGATGAATACCACCACGCCTTTTGTGAACCTCGGCATCAACAGGCCGCAATTTCTGCCTGCCAAATCCCAAAATGTCCCCACGAGGCCTTTTTTTAGTTTGCTGGAAGAGGACACCTTGCTAGATCGACTTAAAGACGATGAAAGCAGGATCATGTTTCTAAGACGCATAGCATCGCGGTACCTGTCTCAGCATCCGCAGGCGTCCAGCTGCGTGATTCGGTATGCCATCACGCGAACAAAGACCTCCTGGGCGTCTGTCTTCCCAAGCTTCATCACGACTAGAAACCGCGCAACCTCGCGCATCAGTGCCCAGTCCCATCATCGGTGGAATGCGGATCACACATTGGACAATGACAAGGAGATCCATCACCGGACGACACAACGGAGCCCGGCGCCGTTCTCTTTCAAGGACGGTTATGTTTACAGCCACCAACACGGCACGCCCATCCCCATGTCGCTGTGGTTCGGCAACGTACACGGAGTGGCTCTCTATCAGCCGTGCGATCTAGCTAGACCTGCCATGCCTCCGGCGCAAGTAGAACTGGAAGATCTGCTCTGGGCTCTCGAGTATGACCTAATGGCGGACATCCGAATTCCCGAAGATACAGTGTCGTCCACCTTGAGTCTCTTGGCAGTCGCCCACTCTACGGTGCTAGGGAGGCTTGAGGGATTGATGATCCGGCTCAAGACTTTGTCGAAGCCGCTCACGGAAGCCAAATGGGCGAAGGAAGTCGCCGTCAACTTCGACCAACATTATAACGCTGGAATGTACCGATGGACACCTGGAGCTCTTCCTAAATCTATTAGCGTGTTGTCGTATTTCATATCTGAATGCGACCTGCGGCCGACCGATATCGAGGAAAACGTTTGTGGCGTCTCTTTCGGAGACTCTATATTTGTCCCAGAGAACGTAAGATGATTCTTTTTCTTTCTACAAACCGTCGCCGAAACTTTCCATCGACAGCATGGGTATCGACCTCGGTCAACATAGGGTTTCGAGTCTCAATCGACGTTGCTGATGTATTTTAGTTGACCCGCGATCCGTTTGAGGCTTCTGATGAGCAGGCCATCGTACGAGTTTTGGGAAATATAGGCCTTCCGGGCTTCGTTATGTTCTCTTCCGTCATGGAACCGATGGTGTCGGAGGTCAGCGAGTCGTCCTGGAAGGTAATCAACCAGAACATCTTCAACGGCCGCCCCGAGAATGCGTTTGGCTCGACGTCAATGCACCTATCCTTCACCAACTGGGAGAGGTCTCTTGAGGAGCCGATGTCCGGGGGTCTACAGGATACGCAAGTCATGAAAATGGAGTCCGTTGTCTCCATTCGTGAGGCTGGCTCTTGGGTCGGCGACGTCGACGTCGTCCGCGCGCTCCTTAACGAGCGCGTGAGCAAGCTTCGCCCGCAGCCGTCCTGCACCCACGCCATAGATGGGCTCTACGGAGCGCATCTTACGTCGATTGAATCCTGGGATGAGCTGAGGAATTGCAACTCGGGGAACGTGGTGATCAGAGCACACGGGAATTGGGTAGCACGGCTCGCCTGCATAGCTTTTCTATCGCAGGGTATCCAGCGGGGTGACTTCAGGTTTGAGAGTGTCATCGTCTGCCCCCAGCAAGTCTGTTGGAAATGTGTCGAGAAGTTTTCGCCTTGCGTTTACGTGTACTAGAAATTGATTCCTCCTCTTGTCTGGCCATACACCGAGTGTAAACATCCGCCTCAGAGGACCAGTGATAACAAAAAAATGAGAACAAAAGCCCCCCCTCTATTGATACGAGTATAGTACAGGAGGATGTCATGTTGGTGTTTCGCTGTGAAGTCTTGCCGAACTCCATTTACAAGACTTCCCACAACCGCAGCACGACTCCGGTCACCACGTACCCGTTTACTCGACTCGGGCAACTTGGTGTCGGCGTCATACAGGGCGTTATGACTAAGGAAGCACAGGGACTTGTTGGCAAAATGGCATCAATCCATCCGTCTCCAATCTCTCATCAGATTGCCTTTCAATATCCTCTAATAACCTGCCGTAAGGTATTATCACTCCGCGCAGGCATGTCCAGACGTCATTCTGTGCTCGATGAGATGCTACTTTCCAACGTCGCGGGCCTGATTTACAAAAGAGAGATCGAGCAGAGTTGCACTTGGAGCTTTAAAAACATGGCGAAGATCAAGCGGATTTGCTTTGTAATCGGATGTAATTTCAACATAGTTTTCAGGACTAGTAGCTTTGAGGATCACGATTTACTCTCGAAACTTCGATCTCCGCTACTCAGGTAGCCATCCATCGACTACCTAGCGGATGTCAATCACGAATCCTCTGCCAGCCGTGATGATGCAATGTGTTACAAAAAGCGGGCCTATTCAATGTGGGCAGTATTAACCATATCTATATCTCGTGACATACCCCCTAGACGCCTAGAGCTATTATCCGTGTAATGGGCGTCTGTATTGCGCCTTAACCCCGTAGGTAGTAGACTAGTTAGTAAGCCTAGTATTTATACTGCGCCTTAGCCCCGTAGGTAGTAGACTAGCTAGAAAAACCCTGCCTATACGGAGACTCGAACAGTTATTTTTTACTTTTTAGGTATACGACCTATAGATAATGCCGTACTTAACTATTATAGTAATAGTAAATAGGAGCTAGGCTTATAACTATTATAAGTTATAGTACGTAATAATAGGTATATAGAGTATAGTAAAAATACCTTAATTTATTAAAACAGAAATAGATAAAAGGAAAAGGTCTATATATACGATATCTAAGATAGACACGTGATTCAGCACGTGACGGGCACTTCGTGAGATGCGGTTACTATCCCTGTTACGTGACATAATGCATCTTCGATTGATCATCAAACTTTTTTGAATTTCTCAAACTTCGAATATTCCGATTGGAAAGATATTGCCTCTGACAGGCATGACAGTCAGGATTGTGAGAGACTCATAAGAGCTTGGGCATCTGTAAGACTAAACAGTAGCATGTAATTACCATATGTAAACACCCTTTGAGTAGAACCCGACCATGTCTTCTATCCCTATCACACAGAGAGCAGCAGTGCTTGAGCAGCACGGTAAGCCTCTCGTTATTGTCGAAGACAGACCCATCCCAGAAGCCATTCCAGGCAGTATCATCGTCAAAGTCCTCGCTGCACCACTATCGCGCTACGCCCGAACCACATTCGACGGCACGATCCTTGCCCCCCCTCCTCGATTCGCCCTTTGTCCCGTGCCCAAGAACTCTCGGGTACGTGCACAAAATTAGCAGTGGCACAACATCCTTCAAAGAGGGGGACTTGGTACACGTTGAACCTGTAGTCACGGCTCGCGATGATCCGAATGTGTTCATCATGCAAAGCTACGTCAAGGGACCGCCTGGCGATAGGACTGACAGATTGGCCGAATGAGAATTTCGCGACGGTGCTCTTCAGCAATATCAGCGCGTTCCGCTCGAAAACATCTACCGTATAGATGAGAAACTCGTCACAGAGTTAGGCGTCGACCTGATCAACCTAGTCTCCATTAGCACGTTTTCTCCAGCCGCCGGAGCTATCTTCGAGTCAGCGAAGCTCAAAGTCTGCGATACAATCATCATTGGACCATCGGACGGGTCCTTTGGTGGAAGGGCTGTTGAGTTGGCCTTGGCGATTGGAGCAAACGTCGTTGCCCTTGGACGAAACGCAGAGTTGCTACAAGCCATGAAGCATAGCTTGAAGTCTTCTCGGCTTAGTACCGTTCTCATGATGGGTGACGTCGATGCCGATGCCGCTGCCATTCTTGCGGCCACACCTGGTGGTGGAGGGGCGGACATCTACAATGATTGGTCTCTTGGCGGCGTCACCGTCGCTCCATTTCTGCCATCAGCTATTCGCGCGCTCAAACCAGGCGGGCGAATCGTAGTCAGCGGTGGGACTTTAGGCTTATTAGAGGTTCCGTATATATCAATGGTGTTCAACAGGTTGTCAGTCAACGGTTCATTCATGTGCAATCGCGAGTCTATGATAAGACTGATTTATATGATTGAATCGGGGCAGCTTGATATTAGCACTGGAAGTGGCACTCAGGTTCGAAAGTTTGGACTCAACCAGATTGACAAGGCTATCTTAATCACTGAAAGAACAACTCGATGGAGGAGCCACACTGTTGTAATTCCTAATCAGATCGACTAGCAGCTCCAGGGTGCTCAGCATTACTTTCATAGTCTTTAGCTTGATTGAAACCATTTCAATTTCATCCAGACAACTTCTATGTCTTGAGAAGATTAAGCATGACAATTCTTGGACGGTGTTAAGAGAGAAGAGAAAAGAAAGACTTCATACTTTATCTGCTTCAGTAGTTGTATGATTGTGCATCCGCCGCTCCCCCATGCTCACTTGTCAGCCCCCGGTCCAGCGCCACATTCCCTGAGTTCCGACATCGAAGGATGCAGTGCAACGCTGCTGCCTGATTGGGCGATTTTACATCTCCAAGTCCTCAATTTTGTCTTCCAACCTCACTCCAACTTTCCCGTCGCCTATTCAACCTCAATATTGCCAAATTGCAGAGAGTCAAATGAGACAGTACCACTAACTACCTTACAATGGCGAGACCAAACGTAATATACGAGCCCTTCTCGAGTCTGGCCTTAGGCCCCTCATCACCACCTCTCCCACTCCTAATCAAAACCAAGAAATCTCCACTCCGTACTCTCTTCACCCGCAAATCCCCTCCCCCTCTTCAAGCCACTCCCCTCTCCTATACCCCCCTCGAACAAAATGAAATACGCCTCGTCAAACTTCAAGCGGGGCCTCCTTCAACCCCAGTAACCCTCACAACCGAAACAACACCCCTCTCATCAGCAGGATACACAGCCCTCTCCTACGTCTGGGGCAGTCCCTCTGACACCCTCGCCATCTACGTCGACAACCACGTCTTCCATGCCACAAGGAACCTTCACTCCGCCCTCCAGCACATTCGCCTCTTCCTGAAGCCATCTCAGATCATCCCGCTATGGATCGATGCCATATCGATAAATCAGGCAGATACCGTAGAACGAAGCCAGCAGGTCTCGCATATGCGGGAGATTTATACTTCAGCAGACTTAGTTTTGACCTGGCTCGGTCCAGATCTCGCCCTGGGGCTAATGTACCTCCGCGAACTAGGCGACCACGCACTCACCGTCTCTCGAAATCGCAAAGAGGCTCCAAAACTTCTTCCCATCCATGTCAAAGACCGGTATACGACCATCCGGGAGACTGTCAGAGTCTTCCAGTCAACCTACTGGAACCGAGTCTGGACGGTACAGGAGTACACCGCTCCCACTGACTTTGGGGTCTTCCTCTCCGGTACGGCGAAGACGGGGTGCAGATGCTTCGTTTGTGGACGCGACACTTCCGAGGGTGAAGAAAGTTGTTCATGATCTCAAGATGAGCTATGCGCGGATGCCGGCTTCCAATGACACTGCTCGAGCACCCGATGAGATGAAAGCCTCATCCAAAGTTGATCGGATCCATCAGGTTGAATCAAGGCATGGAGAAATCTCGACCGTCCGCAGATTCAACCTCATAAGCCTCCTCTTACGATTCCGCGATCTTCAGGCAACGGACCCGCGAGACCGCATCTATGCGCCCCTGAACCTCCTCGATCAAAGCCCCACCGAGGGCGCCGTTGTCCCTGTTGACTACTCCCTCACTGTCCAGCAGCTCTACACCTCCGTCGCTAAATGCCTTTTAGAAGACGAAGACTACTGGCCTCTAAGCATCCTCGAAATCTGCCGCTTCGGGTCATCGGACTTACCGTCGTGGGTGCCAGACTGGCAAGTCCTTCCAAGAAAGGTACTCTCAAGGGACGTCACCACAGGGGAGCAAGTTGTCTGCGCGAGTAAAGGATACCGCGTTGACACAAGGCCTCGGAAGGTGGTGGACGAGACTCGGTTGCAAATTACAACTATAAAGGTTGATATCGTGGCGAAAGTATGGGACGCATTTGACGCACTGAGTGTGCCTCGAACAAAGTCCTATCCAACGTACACCCTCAAGAACCCCGGGGAAAAATACGCTATCGGAGAACAAACGGTATTAGAAGCCTTTCACGGACTAGCAAGTATCGAACCGAGATCTGAAGATGGTGAAGAGGTGGGAAATTATCGCCAAGAGGACTGGCATCGCAACCCAGGCATGATGAGCCGGTTCAATCGCCGCCGGTTAATCCGTACTGAACGCGGGTTCGTCGGTCTGGCACCGGCTGAGGCCGTGCAAGGTGACAAGATCTGGCTGGTCCCCGGCGCGAACATGCTGTACATCTTCAGACCTGTAGCAGATGGTGGAAGTCACGCGCTTATCGGCGAGGTTTACCTCCAAGGTCTCATGCACGGAGAGGCACGAGAGTTCCTAGGCGATGCTGGAAAGCATACTGTCATTACACTCGTTTAGGGTATAGCTTCTATCATGAAAAGGACCGACTCAATATCTACAAACTTTTCCCATTTCCCGCATGAGACGTGACGCGGTTGCGCACCACGACTCATCATTAACCACTCTTCTCCCTCCATCGTCCTCAATCAACGACTCAAGCCCACTTGCCGAGCACACTCATGATGATCATGCCGGCGATGAGACCGAAGAAAGCAAGGGTCGTAACGATCGGGCCAGTGCTCAGGAGCTCCGCGCCAGGAAGCATCCAGTCCTCGGCCCACATCTCCACAACACCAACCCAAACGAGGATACCGGCCGAGAGCGCGTCGAGAGTACCGATGGCGATGATGGTGTCGCGGTCGTTGCCGTTGAACCGCGAGAGAACGCCAATTCCAATGGCCATCCCGATGGGGGTGACGAGCGCAAAGGGAGAAGCGAGAATGAGCTTCTTGACGAGGGAGAAGCTGGGCTTCTTCAGGGAGTTGAGGCTGCCCTCGGCGGAGGCGGTTTGCTCGACTTCGGCGGGCGCACTCGAGGCAGGACGCTCTGCCATTTCAGCCGGGGTCGGCTGACCGAGCTGGGCAATGCGAGTACCAAGTGCGATACCCTCAAACATCTGGTGAAACAGAATGACAACAAAAAGAGTCAGGAAGAAGGTATCACCAGCCACGACAAGGGTGATACCGATCACTATTCAATCCTTTGTTAGTATGCTACAGTGAGGGGGTGATCTAAAGGGGCAGCGTACAGATAGAGTGGAAGATGATGCCGCACTCCAGGACCAGGACGGTGACTGTCTCCGGGGAGAAACGGGTCATTGCACCAGGATTGGCGGCCATCTTCGCCAAAACCATGCGCTTTCCAATGTACTCGACCAGGAAAGACAGGAAGATACCAGCCATGACAATCGCAGAGGTGGTTCCCTCGTAGCCAAGACTGCCCAGACACTCATTGCCAAACATAAGCTGGGCGTGGGTGTACAGATGGATGAAGGCGGTAGAGATGATGATACCCGTGCCGAACTGCTTGAGAATGAGGAAGATGGTGTGCGTCTTAGTGGGCATCCACTTGATCATGAAGATGGGGAAGTAGACTCCGAAAGCGCTGGTGACCAGGATTACGAAGAGGAGACCGATACGCAGAGGAATGTTATAGTCGCGCGTGACCTTTTCGCAGCTTCTCGTGCCGCTGCTGTTCTCGCTCTCGCCTGCGCCAACGCAATGCTCGACACCAGCGTGGAAATGACAATTCTCGCCCTGGGGTTCTTCTCCGCTAGTGTGGTCTTGGTCGGAAGACTCGGCGCCCTCAGCAACGATGGCAACATCATCTCCATTAGGAGCGAGACAATAAGTTTCAGTGCCGTGAGCATGACAATCAGTGAAGGCCGTTGGTATCGCTGAGGCGGCAGTGTTGGTGGGCGTCGTCATGACCTGATATTCCGTAGTGCCCCACATACAGAAGCTGGAAAGTTCGTCAGCGAAGATTGCTACCGCGTAGAAAGAAGCGCTTACACCGTGACTCCGTGAAGGTGGCAGTCAGACACTGCCGTGGGTGCGCCAGTCGCAGCGGCAGCAGCCGTCGTCGTGGCAGCGGTGGCAGCCGGCGCATTGGCGGCCACGACTTCAACCTCGCCATCCGGATAGAAGCAATACCTGGTGTCGATGGTGTTAGAAGAGGTTGCTGACATGGTATTGAATGAGCTTACAAGTCAGTTGCATGCTTGTGGCATCCAGTATACGAACTGGGCAGTGTGCCAGTAGGGGTAGACACGACTGTGAACTCTGTCGTTCCAGCTTTGCAGATCCTGAAGTAGATGAAGTATGAGCAGGTGTTTGACGGCGTAACAGTAATGAAGCTACTAAGGGTTCTTACTGAGTGGACGAGGCAACGGAGCACTGAGAGATGGCCGTGGGATCAGACGCAGCAGCCGTGGTAGTGGTGCTAGCAGCCGTTTGCCGTGCGACAAGGGAGGCCGAGGTAGTACTCAGAAGAGCCGCAACGGCGGCAGCGGGAGTGAACCTGACCATGGCGTCCTAGTCTAGACGTTGAAGAAGCTGCCAGTGATAATGTAGAAGCGAGCCTGGGCCTTGTCTGTGCTGAGATGGGCGGACAGGGCTGAATTTCTCCGGACGAGATCCAAGAGCGGATGGTGTTGCAGGAAGCGTCAAGCTGCGCTTATCGGCAGGGTGGTTCCCGTCTGGGTGTTTTATGGAAGAGAATTTCTTGTCGAGGTGGCGAGTCTGAAGGACGACCCGTCAGGAGAGGCGAGGAGAGTGAGCACCTTGAGAGAAGTTGTTCAGGTGTGGAAGTCAATTCGCCGAGCCGGTATGTCTGGCCAGTGTAGTCCCTCAGGGTGATGGGATGGCGTATTAGGACGTGGACGAGGAAAGAAGAAGTCTCTGCAGCAGGAGAACTTCTCAAGAGGGACAAGATGCCGGGGAGGCTGGAGGAAGACAGGCGAATACCAAGCGTAGGGTGTTGCAAGTTGCGCGGTAAGCATGCGCAGGTTCGATTGAGTGGAAAAGATTGAAAACAGAATTCGATGCGGCGGATGGGATCCCTGCCAGTTGGCCGTGTTGAATATGCGCGGATATGCCATCCATTGTTCTGCTCCTTCGGGTTCCCCTCCTGGGCGGATTGCTCACTTTTCTCCTAACGCAACAAAGCAATAGCTTCCGAGAGTTCATTGCCAGGTTTCTCTGCGTGTCTCCACGGCCCAAGCTTGTCTTTCATTGTCTTGGCCCTCGGTCGCGGCGGCTGACCTTGTCCTTGTCGGATGACTCTAAGGTTGGTTCCCCGTGGGCATGGCATCGTAGCTTGATGCAGCTTGCTGCGCGCCAATGACGGTCGAGGCAATCTTTCAGCCCACATTCGTAGCATATTCCATAGTCAGGTCGATATGGCATCCGCTGGGATAGGAGCCACCGCAGCCCGAGGGAACCATGGAAACGTGGGCATCACAAGCCCCTGTCGTCCAAAGTAAGCGGACCGATGGTGTTTGTCGAGAGAAAAAGCGGGAAGCCAAAAGAGACGAAAAAAAGCATAAGACGACGCGGTCTGTTTGCCAAGGCTGAGAGACCCATCGCCAAGGCTGAGCACCCGGATGGCCAGCCATGGGGCAGGAGAGGGAAGGAAGGGAAAGGCAGCAGCTGGCGAGATGGGAAGCAACGCTGATGGAGAAGCCAAGACAGGAAGTCACGATGTCCAGTGGGTGTTTCCTGCTTGTTGTCTCTGAGGACCCGCTCTGATTGGGCACAGACCAGCTGGAGTGGCTTAACGTCGGGTCCACATGCCTCTTTTCACCCGGTACGTACCGCCCACATGTCCCCCCACATGCACGTCAAAATAAGAACCTTGATGGCCTCCCGCAACGTCCCTCCTTTGCTTCTCACCTCTCTCACTCACTCATTCACACCCGACTGTGGTTCAGCTTCCCCTCCGACCTTGATGGTTATAAGTGGCGACGCCTGCATGCCAAGGCTTCTATAAAGTAGACCGGGTCGACCAACCACCATCATGATGAGGGCTTTTCGAGGTTTTCTGCTTTAGCTAAGGGTCCTCGGAGCCTCTCGAATTCAGCTCCTCATACTCCGTATCGGTCGTCCATCTTCAACGCCAAGATTGCCTTACTGCAGGCCCATAGGCTCGTATTGCAGAGGAGTCACCGTCGGCAGGCACTTTTGCGCGCTCCTTCGGCCAATATCACGTGTTGGCGCTTGTGAACCTCTGAATGACACATAGTATTCCCTCCGGCGAGGATCTATCGATGCTGGTTGAGACAACTCTGGCTATCAATGTTGCCTTATTGAGACCGGGCTCGAAGGAAGGCAGCAAAATCGGCTGCGTAGTAAAGACGATAACTCCAGACCGTTTCGTGATGTAGTCAGCCACACCATGCTCAGTGAAGTCACCATTACTCCTGTAACGCAATCATTCAAGGACCAGCGGCTGAAGATCCTCACCGGTGACGTGACTAGCAGCATGCCAACGGTTCACGCATGGTTGCAGATATTGACTTCCCGCTGTCTAGACTCAAACCAGCCTGTCGGGTCTGTCACTGTGTCCGTGCCTGAGCTTCTATGCAATAGGTGCAGTTCCAAATGTCAAAATTAAGCCAAGACAGGGGCAGGTGTTTCAGTGGCTGATGATCGCGGGCACGAGGTAGGGAACATGTGTAGTCTAGCAATGCGTATTTTGTTTCCATGCTACAATTAAAGCCCATCTCCATCTGGAGTGGAAGGGAAGAGAAATGCCCTTAGGTGGCCCAGCTTCTCGAAGTTTCCCCGATTTGGCCTGCCCGCTGTCCTACTACAGCCGTCAAACCGACACCCCATCCAATGTATGTTCATGAATCCCAATTCGTGTATCCGTAGATGCCCAGAAGGCACATAATCCATTTTTTTCATCAACGAACCCCTCACAAAGCCATGATCGCGACAGCGATGGCAGCAGCACCAAAACCAGCGCGAGCAGCTCCGGCAGGAACGGCAGTAGAGCTGGGAGAAGCGCTGCCAGCGGCAGTAGTTCCAGTGGCGCCAGTAGTAGCCGCAGCAGTAGTGGTGACGGCAGCGGATCCAGTGCCCGAGGCAGAGGCGGTGCCAGAGACGGCGGTGGCAGCAGCATCGCAATGCCTATCTGATGCGTTAGATCATCTTGAGGCGGCAAGGAAGTCAGTATATTCTAAACGTACCAGTGGTCGCCATGGGGCTCGCAGCCGACAGACTCAGTGGGAGAAGGAGCAAGGCTGCCAGTGCCGGAAGTGTGGTCGTCATCGTGGTCGTGGTCGTGGTCCTCGGTGGCGGTGGTGGTCGCGGCAGCAACGCTTGTGAGGAGGGTGGTTCCGCTGACTGCTGCGGCGGTGGTGGCGCGCGCGCCCTCGCAGTGCCTAAAGGCGAATGTGAGAATGGCGTCAACTTCTGTCGGAAGTGGAAGTCTGAGCTTACCAGTGGTCACCGTGAGGCTCGCAGCCGACACTCTCCGTCGGTGAAGGAGCCAGGCTTTCGCTCTGAGCAAGAGCAAAGGCAGCAAAGCCGAGTATGGAAAGAATCTGAGAGGCCTTCATGTTGATAATTTCGGATGGATGTCAGGCGAACTTTGGTATGGATCAAGGTGACCGATCGCGAATGATTGTCAATAATCAACGAGTGTATGTAGGCATAGGCGTGGAGATGGAACAAACTGTGAAAAGGCTGTGAACATGCGAGGTTTATAAAGATGGTTTTGTGTTCAAGCGAATAAGCTACGAATGTCCACCGCCAAGACGAATCGCCTGAACCCCAGGCACAGAATGAGCATCAAGGTGTTAAGGTAAGCAACTCCTGGCGAATCTTGGCACGGAAAAAAACTACAATTATGAAAATTGACTGGTCCTTCCAAGGCGTTGGTTGATTGTTTTGTTGTTTGCAATCAATTCAGCCAGGCCAGTTCGCCAAGAAACTACGCAAGTCAGGTTATCCGCGGAGACTACGGGGTATCACAACGTGCTTATCCCTCCCTTTCGACTTGGCACATGCTCAACCTGCCCGGTTCTGTTTACCGTCAATCGATCTTTCAAGGATCACCTCGCCACATGTAGTACCTCAAGCTCCAGTCAAAGGAGTGGTTGGATTCTGGTTTGATCTCGTAATGCGGCACCCATGTCAGGCCTGCGTTTGCCCAGGCGCGAAGAGGCGGGCCGGGCCATCAAGGTCCTCAAAGTGGAATCCTTGACTTAGCACATCATCACGGCATCGAGGACCTTTCGAAAGCCGCATCAAGTGAGTATCTCTGAAGGTGTTAAGATTCTCCGTAGTTGTTGTTTAGTTGCCTCTTACTGGCTATTCTGCGCAGGAGCTTTTGCCGTTTCCGATACTTCAAGGTTGCAATTGATCCCATATATGATGCTAATCAGCCAACGGGCCTTTCCTCTTCCCAAATCCCTGGGTCCTTTTGCATCATTGCCAAGCCTTCAAAGAGCCCCTTTCAACCGGCTTTGTAGGATTGTCCCGAGTTTCGACGACAAACCACCTTTGTTGGACGGAGTTCGATCTACGGGCGGGACTCCGACTGCCAGCCAGTCTCCTGACGGAACCATCAAGCTCACATCTTAGATCACCTCAGCCTTGTGCCAAGCGCTTTCTGTCTTTCTTAACAACGAGAAGCCAACTTGTCAGAATCGAGCAGATACCAACCACGAGTACCGACAAGTTGACCGCATACGAGATCCGATATCTAGGGCCGAACACCGTGCTGAATACGTGCGGGCCGACAATACCGCTGTAAATAAGGATCAGGAAAAGGCTACTCGATTAGGAATCGTTTTGGACGTACCCGAATTGAGCGCACGCATTTGTCATGCCAATGCCGATCCCAGATGCCACGGTTCCTTCAAGTGCTCTGATGCGCTCCGGCCAGATTACTGGGTACGCGCACCCAGCACAGGCCACGGAGACGATCAAGCAGATGTAGCGCACCACCGGGTTATCGACAAAGAGAAGAATGATATAGCATACGATAATTGTTGATTCAACTGCGTCCGTTAGCTGCGCGCTACGTCTAGGTGATTCTATAGGCGACTTACTTCCTACGGCTGTCACCCATGGTCTGATCCTGTTAGTATCCCTATTACAGGGTAGTTAGTTCGAACCGTAGGTTGACAAAGAGATTAATTAAACTATATAAATTTCTACGTAAGTATAAAAAAGAGATTCTAACCGTAGGTTAGGCTAGCTACGATAATTATAAATAAGGCCCCTAATTAGCCCCTATATAGTTAGCTATATACCGTAATTAAATTAGATTTCTAATTTAATACTAACTTTTCTTATTCTTTTATTAATTTATTTATTATAATTAGAGGTATAATTTAATCTCGGGCCCTTTTACTAAGTTATCTCTTTTTCCCCCTTTTTTTTATTTTTTTTATATAACTTATTCCTTTATTTATACGTTAACTTTTTTATTACTTATAAATTACTCTAACCCCTTATTAAGTATTATTTTTATAAAAGCGTTAATAAGGTTATTATTATTATTAATTTAATAAATCTTAAGGATCTCGCGCCTTTTATATAATTACCTAAGGGCTATAATATTAATTATAAATCTCTTTTTTTTTATCGTTCTTAATTTAATAAGGTATTTATATAGTAAATAAGAATTAGTATAAATAACCGTTAGGATTAGTAAAAGGTTAAGTTAATTAGTAATTTTTTTTAGCGTTATTAAAATCGCATAAGCGAGGTTAATATTATTAATTATACTATAAACTTCTAATACTAATATACTTCTCGTTACTTATTTATTTTTAGTTAATAAGTAGTAGATAATATTACTATATATAATAAATTCGCTCTTACTTATACTCTTATTAACTAGGATAATAATATACTCTAATTATAAAATAAAATTATTATTATTTATAAATAACTTATTAATAAAGACGTAGAGTTTATTAATAGCGAGGTTAATTAAGTAATAAACGAGGCCTCGATTAAGATTCGTTTATTATTATTTAAGCTATTTATTAAGTACCTTAATATCTCGTTCGTTTAGTTCTATAGCCTATACTACTTTAATATAATTAAAAATTATTTTAAGTTAATATATATTTATAATATATACCCCCTGCGCGAGCTTAGCCTTATATTACTTCTTAACGTTAATTACGTTTAGGTTAATAAGGATAATTCTTTTACTTTACCCCTTTTATTAAAAAACGACGGTTTCTTCTTTAATTATAAAAATCTTATTATTAAATATTAATAAGTTATTTATTATAAGGACCTCTTTTAGCTTAGCTATAAAGCCCGCTTTTTAAAGCTCTTTATTTTCTTTTTTTATAAAGTTAATATTAAATAAGCTTAATATATTATTAGTTTATATTTTAATAATCCTAAATTAGTCGCCTTTATATTTAAAAATTAGTAAGTACGGGTTATACGTAAATATAACTATTAATAATTAATTAATATAAAAATTATAATATATAGCTTATTAATATATACCCGATTCTGCGAGCCTATATAGTAGTTTAAGTACTTTAATAATCGTACTTTTTAAGTACTTACTAGCTATTTCCTTTAGTAAGTAGGCTAGGATTTTTTTTATAAGCCCTATAGCTAATTAAGTATAAGCCTAAGTAATATTATAGTTCTAAATCTCGTATCCCTTTTTCTATAGTAATACTATTAATACTATTATTAATTATTAATTATAGCGCTATACTATAAGTAATTAGGTAAGTAGCGTTACTTTTTCAACGTTACCGTACCTCTAAATTATATACTTAGATTTCTTATATAATTAGGGTATTCCTTTTTCCTTAATTTTACGTACTATTCGCGATTTAAATATATAGAGACTTTTATATTTCTTAGGGTCGTAGAGGATAAATTAATAAACCCCTCGATTGTGTAAAGTATTTATTTTAATAAAATTTAATCCCTTATATAGCTTTTTAATAATTATAATAATACTTTTTTTATATAGTTTAACTACTAGCTCGAAATCGGCTTTTTTTTTTACTATATAATAAGTATTAAATACCTCGTTATTAGTAATAAATTATTACGTTAGGGCTTATTATCGTATTCTTTTATAACGTCTCGCTAATAATATTAGTACCTTTTTAATAATTTCCTCTTCCTTATCGTTTATTAATACTATTATAACGATTTTATTAAAAATAATTTCCTATACTTCTACTATAAGTTATATTATTTCCCCTAGCTCTTCTTTTTTTTATAAGTTAGAAATTACCTTAATAGGATCTATATAATATAGTTTAATTACTATAATTAATACTTTAAATAGCTAGTTATAATCTCTTATAATTACGCAAGACCGCTCGTTAATAGAAATTAATTTATATAGCCCAGTTTATTACTAAGTAATTTCGTATTATATTTATATATCTAAATTTAGGGGTATATTTAAATTAGCCCCTATATTAAGCCTATTGCGCATAGTAATTATTTTATTAACCTACTTTCTTATACTTATTTTATATAGCGTTTATATTATTTTTTTAACTACTTAGGCTCGTTAGCTTATATTTAGCGATAGTAATAAGGCTAAGGTCGTTTTTAAATATACTCTAAATACTAATAGCGTTAATATAAGCCTATTAGGCCCTATAGTATTATTATAGTACTTAAGTACTATCTAAAGGTATTCGTTATTAGTAGAATTAGGATTTTCTTTTTTAATAATTCTAAACGCCTTTTTTAGCTATTAATATACCCTTTCTACTTTTTTAATATTATAGTACGCTTCTATAGGCACGACCTTTAGCTATATACTATAGGCCGTTATATTTTCCCTAAATTCTATTAATTTAAAACTTATACTAGCGTCGGTTCTAATACTATTTAGCGGTCCTTAGTATATATTAATCTAGTATTTTTATAAAGCTACCTATACTATTTTTATTTATAAATCCTATAAAAATTACCCTATTTAAAATAATATAGCCTCGTTAATTATATATAGGACCGGTTAACTATTTAAATATAAAATATTAATAACGATTTCTTAATTAAAGTTAAGTTTATTATGTAATTTAAATTTAAATCTGCGTAGGCTCTATATATTTATTTAATATTAGTAGTATACTTTCGTTAACTACTCTAGCACCCCTATTTTAATATTATTATTACTTAATTACTTTAAGAGGCTATATAGCCTTATAACTAATAAGTACCTAAATTTCTAATATAATTATCTAAGCTTATTTTCCGTTAGGTAATTAATCGACTTCGTATTATTAAGAAGCTTTATAAATATATACCCTTATCGTTATTTAACCGTTTTAAAATACTTATTATTAGAGATTTTATTCCTCGTATTATTAAATATAATGCCTAGTCGATCTATATTTTTTAAATATAAGAGAAATAGGGTATTAATAAGTAAAATATAAAAAGTTATCGTTTTAAAATACGTCTCTACTTTTATTATACCTAGGGTAACGATTTTTTTACCTAGGCCGAAGCTAATTCTTATAATACTCGCTATTAACGTATTAAGTATTACTAATACGATTTTTTATAATACTTAGAATTACCCTTTTCCTCTTATTAACTATTATAATACCCTAGTATTTAGGATAATCCTATAGAAATTATCTAGGCCGTACCTTTTACTTATATAAAATACTTATATAAGCTTAGTATTTAAGTAATCTAAGTAATATAAAAAGGGCCCTTTTAGTTACTCTTAGAATTACTTAGTACCGTATTTCTTTTTTTTAAATATTAAAAGAGTAAAATTCTATGCTATTAAATTTATCCTTTTATTTACCTCTATATCCGTTATTTAAAAGACTTTCCTTTACTATTTATAAATAAAAGCCTACTTATTTAAAGCCTCTACTACTTTTTATTTATTTAGCTTTATATATCCTCTAGATATTAACGAGGTAAAAAAGGAGTAGTTAATATTATTAATTTCATTATAATTTAATTTATTAATATAGGGGGCGAGATCTTCTTTATTTTCCGAATTTCTTATAAGGGGCGGATATTTTAAACTATTACTATAGCTACCGTTACTAAGTTCTATACCCCTAGATCTATTTTTATATATAATAAAGAATTAGTTAAACTAATAAGGGCTAGTTTTACTATTTATTACTCTTAACTTTTTATACTATTTATATAATTTAATATACTCTTCCTTAGAGTAATTACTTAATTAATATCTATCCTTTTTATAAATAAAATACTACTTCTTTTATTACCCTATTTATAAGTTAAATCTCTACTTATTTAATAAATCTAAGCCTCTTTATTAACGATTACCGTACTTAGTCTCTTTTCTTTTTTTATTATACATCTAGTCGACTTAATACTATTAATAAGGGCCGTTATATACTTATAAATATATTTAGTATAGTATTCTTACCTTAATATTAAAACTAGATCTTAGCTTTAAGTAGAGTATTTCGTAGTTTTTAGGCACCTAGTATAAAGTTATTTTTATTTTTAATATATACTAAATTATAATATAAAAATATCCGACTTTTTACTTATTAGTCCCCTTATTTAGTTAGGTTTTTACTAGCTTATTAATTTAATTAATAAGCTCTTTAAGGATTTCTATTTATAATTTACCCTCTATTATCCTAGCTATAAATATAAAAAAAATTACCTATAGCTTAGATAGGAGCTCTAGATTCCTATTATAAGTTTTAAAACGGCTTCGGATTACGTTAATAATACTAAAAAAGTCGTTCTAATCGAGATTACGTACTGCTTTATAATAATAATTAAAGGCTTTATTAATAAGTATAATATTAATTATTAAATAGTACTAGTATTCCTTAATCCCGACTTTTTTATAATAATTATAAAATATTATTAGGGTTTTTTATAAAACCTCGTACTTCTCCTTAAAATATAATTTCTTTTTTAAAAAGATCTTTTTAAAATCCGTAAATTACTTCGTATTTACTACTATATTTTTAGTATTTATATACGATTCCTACGTTATTACGTATTATTAGTAACCTCGGGTTATTTTTTTTTTTTTTATTAGCTAATTAGTACCGAATTTTATATTAATAATAATAACGAGCTATAGATCGAAATAAACGGAATTATTAATTATTATACGTTTAGTACTATATTTTATTTTTATATATCTTTTTATAATAATAAATTATTATTAGTAATTATAAAAAAGAAATTTAAGTTGTTTACTTTTTTTCTAAACTCGTTAAAGTAATTATATACTTTATTAACCTATACCTAGTTTTATAATATAAATTCCTCCTCTATAATCGTTATTATTAAGATTTTATATAGTTCTCGTAAGTATAATTACGTTAATAATACCCCTTACTTATAAAGGAATTTATTAACTACTTTTATAATTCCTAAGCTTATACTTACGAACTATTTATCTAGCTAGTAACTAAGGTCGTTTATAATTTTATAAAATAGGGGTTACCCCTATAGCCCCTTTTTTTTATAAACCTTAGTTAAATAGATTAATACTACGTTAATTTACTTATTATTAAGCTAATCCGTAATTCTATATATTTATATCCCTTAATAATTTAAGTTAATATTTACCTATTTATAAGGGATTAGGATTTTATTTAAGATCGGGGTTTTTCTTCTTCTTTTTTACCCTAATTTACTAAAAGTTATACTCTAGCTTATACCTATATTAGTAGTTATTAGTATATTTAATTTTAATAGGGATATACTTAATCCGCGCACTAGCTATAGTAAATCTATACTTTTACTACTTAATAAATTTATTAAAGTCTAAGTAATTCCCGCTTCTTTTTACTACCTTATTACCGCTCTTATTTTTATTATTTTTAGTAATTACTACTACTTTTTTAAATCGCTAGTTATTATATTTATTAAGATCTTCTTTTCTATTTAATATAAAAGGGTAGGTTTTAGTAATTCCTTTTTTAATAATAATAATAAACGTTTATATTATTATAAGAAGATATAATAATTAGTTTTAGGATCTTTATTAGTTATTAATTTTTACTATTTCGTACTTTTTTAACCTCCTAAGCCTCGTACTCTTTATAATTTCTAAATTACTTCCTTCTTTAACCTATTTTTTTTAAAATAGTATTTTAAAAAAATAGTTAAAAATAAACGCTAGCCGGCTTATAAAAAAGCTAAATAGGTTATTAAAAGCTAGATAAGTAATTAAGTATAATTAGCGAAATTAAGCTCTCTTTTTTATAAAATCGAGGACTTAAAGGACTTATTAAAAATACTTACTACTTCGTCGCTTATACTAAGTAGGGTTAATTACCTTAAAGACTTTTTTTTTAGCTACTTCTTAATACCCTATTTTATATTTCTTAAGTAGTCTTTTTCGTAGCTTAATTATTATTAGGTAATTATTATTTATTAATAATTCTTTTTATTACTTAGTTAATTTTTTAAAATTAGTAATTTTATACTAAAAGCTAGTATAAAAAAGAAGCCCCTTAGTAGCCTTTTAAAAAATTCTTTTTTTTCTCCCTTAGATCCTTATTTTTTTAGCTTTTTCTTAGGTTAATTATAACTTTAATAAGAGGTTATAAAACTACTTTAGGATAGCTACTTTCTTTTTAAATTAATTTCTAAGATTTATAATACTCTTAGCTTAATATTATTAAAACCTCTAAATCCCCTCCTCTTTTATAAAACCGTCCTTTATATTATATTCTAAAATAATACTTAGGGAGTAGTTAAGGGAGTTTTAAAAAGGTTATTTAAATTACGAGCTTATAGTTATATTTATAAAATCCTTATAATAATAGACCTTTCTATATACTATAAATCTCTTAATTTTATAACTCTTATAAAATTACTTTTATTATTAAATAAGAATATTTATATTTAAAAATCTTTTTTTTTAATTACGTAGTACTCTTTTATACCATATTATTAAGCTCGTTCGTTATACTAATTAATTAAGTAAATAGTTACTATATAAGTATTCTTTTTTACTAATTTAACTAGTTAATTTTTAATTACGGGCCGACTATAGGAAAGTTATTTAATAAAAAAGCTACGTAAAGTAATAATAAAAAACTAGTTATTTAAGTAGTTTTATTAATTAATATAGTTTAATATAATAAATATTAACCTCTTATAAGTAGTAAAGGGCTACGATTATTTAATTCTATATAGTATTTAAAAATTACCTCTTTTTTTATCTACTTTCGTAAGGGTAATTAATATAAATCTCTTATCCTATATAATATTAAAAGGTCGTCTTTTTTATATAATAAAATACCTTACTAATTTATAATAATAGAATTTAATTACTAATTAGTATTAGTATCCTTATTATAGGGTAGTTAGTTCGAACTATAAGTTAACGAAGAGATTAATTAAACTATATAAATTTCTATGTAAATATAAAAAGGAGATTCTAACCGTAGGTTAGGCTAGTTATAATAATTATAAATAGGGCCCCTAATTAGCCCCTGCGTAGTTGGCCGTATGCCGCGGTCGAATTGGACTTCCAATCCGACAGATCCACTTTCTTTGAAGCATAAAGCCCAACGTGTTCAGAAGTAAGAAGGCCGAAACATACGGAGGCTATATGACATCAGTCAAAATCCCTCGACATGACTAAGATCAAGCGCGTGCTTACAATGTTCATCAACTGAGAATAAGCCGTAGTCGTGAAGCCCAGCTGATAAATGACAGTCGGCAACGCGAACCCGACCCCGAACCCCCCGATACCATGGCAGATCCAGTACAAACTGAATGTGTATAGAGTCGGGTCTCGAGCCATGACCTTCAAAGACTTGAAGTCCCAACTCGCTTCTCCCTTGGGCACAGAGCTGGCAAGTCTCTGCTTCATATACAGTCGCTCCTCTTCATTTAACATCTTGGCCGACTCTGGATAGTCAGGCAACCAAAACGCAAAGAACGCAAGGAAGATAGCCGGCAGCCCTTCAAGGATAAACAGCCACCGCCACCCGGACACGTTACCAAGCTGGTCCATATACGAAATGGCGTAGGCCAACAGTCCCGACAGCGCACTAGAAACCTGACCGACAGAGTAAAAGAAGGCGATGCGCTGCGGCATCTCTTCCGGCTTGTACCAGAACGCATAGTGATACAACACTGACGGAAAGAAACCTGCCTCAGCCATGCCGATCGCGAAACGAACACACATCATGCCTGAAAAGTTTATCGCCGCGGCGGAGCAGCACGCAGAAACGCCCCATGCCATTATCAGTATGAACATCCATCTCGAAGGCCTGAACAGCTTCAATAAGATCGTGTTGGTGGGCTCAAAGATGAGATAGCTGTATGAGAAGATTGAAAGCGTCCACGCCCATTGTGATGGGTTGAGGCCGAGTTGCTTCTTGATGCCGGTGCCGGCCTCGAGGTTGATGATAGCTGCATTGGAGTAGTTTGCGCTGTCGATGACGCGGAAGACGTAGACGAGAGAGTAGAAACCCACGAGCCAGAGGTCAATCTTTCTCAAGAGTTTCTTCTCAAACTCGGGCCGAGTATTGCTTTCTTCGGTTTCTGGATCGGAGACATCTATGCCCCCTGTCTTTGTCGTCTTTTCGGGAAAGGTCTGTACGTGGTCGGCAACGTAGGCCAATGTCTTGATAGGCTCTCTTGAGGTGGTCATTTTAGACGTCGTCGCGAAGCACTGGAAAGAACCAGAATATCAATTGACACGACTCAATGCGAAGCTAAACTCTCTACAGCTAACCAGTAGCAGTACTTTTTCGCTTATGTTTCAATCTTAGTTCTAAGAGCGAAGGTTCACGAACCATCAATGACCGATGCCGGATATCTACCCTGGCGTTTCGACTTTGCACTCATCAAGACATGATAACCAATATGGCGATATGTGTTCTCATCCAATCCTAGTTGAAGATTGAAGGCCTGTCATTCTTCATTGATCCTGGATGATAACTGCGGCAACAACATCTCTCGGACTATGCCCGATTTCCGGGCAACATTTCCCCGTCTTTTTCTATCTTTCAAGTACGTCTTGATCGAACTTGCCTGGCAGATGATAATCTGGGGTAGTATTCGGGAGTGTCTGGTAAGATCGTTGGCTGATGATGACGAGCACGTTGTTGGGGTTCCCGAGCACGCCATGGCCGACCCCGCGTGGGTGTCAGTAAGCCATCAAGCATGGAATCCTGCGATGGACTTCTATAAGGTGCTGAGAGAAGATTGAATTGAGTCCAAACAGCAGCATCCCAATTCTTTATCTCGCATTGTTCCGTTCAAACCGGCAATACACACCATGGCTCCCTCTGCAGTATCACCACCACCCTCCAATACCGATAAGCTGCTGGTCAAGCCCTGGTCCCGGCCGCAGCCAACAAGAGAAGATCTAGACTGGGCGCCTCTCACCACTATTGATCTCTCACGTTTCGATGAGCCAGGTGGCAAGCAGGAACTAGCTAAACAACTCTACGATGCCATCTCGCGAGTTGGGTTCTGGGTTGTAACTGGCACCGGCATCGACGATGAGCGAGTCCTGCGTCAATTCAGCATTGGAAACACATTCTTCAGAGAGCCACTCGAAGAAAAGCGCACTTATCCATGCAACTTTGCGGAAGGCGAGTACTTTGGATACAGGGAGAACGAGAGATGGCTTGGTGATACGGGTGTGAAGGAGAACATTGAGATGGTAAGGCGCCGGTTTGTTGCTTACTAAGTTATTGGAATAGTAGTGTCTAATGAAGACTTAGCTCAATATCCACAAGGACATCCCATCGTGGAAAGGCGTCGGTCGTCATCGGGTTGTTGAAGAGAACTGGGATGAGATTCAAGACTTCCACCGCGACGTCTGGGAAGTTGCACGAAAGCTCTTCGTTCTCATCGCTATTATCTTGGAGCTCCCAGAAAACTACCTCGCTGATGCGCATGCCTATGATCAAGTATCGGATGATCATTTGCGATACATGATCTACAACGTCCGGACTGAAGAGGAATGGGACAAAGCGCAAGCTTTCTCAACGGGCGGTCATACAGATTTCGGCAGCTTGACCCTCCTGTTTTCTCAACATGTTGCTGGTTTGCAAATCAGGACACCAGAAGGGGACTGGAAATATGTGAAGCCCGTGGAGGGTGGTATTACGTGCAACGCGGCAGACACTTTGACGTTCCTCACAAACGGTAAGTGGTGTTCTTGATCCATCAGCGTTGAGATTGACTCTGACCTCGAGTAGGATTCATCAAGTCAACGATTCATCGAGTAGTCAAGCCTCCCAAAGACCAAATCAATATTCCTCGGCTGGGACTTCTATACTTTAGTCGACCTGGGGACCACACACCGATGAGAACGTTGCCATCACCCCTCCTGGATCGTCTTGGCTTGATCAGAGAGGAAGACCGAGACCTGAGCAGGCCAGTTCCATCAGGGACAGAGTACGTGCGGGCAAGAGTGAAGGATGTGCATCACAAGAAGGTGCTTGATAAGCGCGAAGGGACATCATTCCAGTTCAAGGGGCTGGAAGTCAAGAATCATTATGACTGAGATGAATGTGAATCCATCTGTACTCAATTGCATTCCAAGAGAGCTCATCAAGAACTTTCCGGTTCAACAACTCACTGTTTTTTTTTTTTTTTCATTTTATTCAATTCGTCGACATAAAGTGGCATGGAGATTTCCTCCAACTGTGTGTCGTTGCCCTTCAAAGAAGGCACTAGATACTTCGCCTCGGCTTGACAACATCAGTGTCTACTTCGTAACGTGATGCACCAAAGGAAAGGACATAAGGTCAATGACCCCAGTTTCTCTACTGACACAAAGCTAAGTATCAAATTGAGAATCTGCTGTACCCAGAAGCAGCTAGTTGCACCTCAGCTGAGGGAACCCTACCAATCAAAGCCTGTAGTCGGGATGACAGGTGTCCGCCACGACCAAGGGTACTGCGGACCACAACGCGCCCATTCAAGGCAATCAATAGGCATCAAAAAGAGGGGTATGAAGACTGAGATGTTCCAAAGACGGCCACGGCGCCGAAATCATCCAAGCATCAACCTCAACTCCACCGTGTGTAATGCCGGATTTCGACGATGACTGCGCCTGGCCGCGCCGGCTACTGCATGTACCTTCGATGACATCAATGCAGTGGGCGCCTGGCAATTATTACGGAAACGATCGCGCCCCCAAGTACATCGCTATTTCGTACACCTGGGGTAGATGGCGATTGAAGAGTACGACACAACATCCAGATGTGAGAGGACTCCCAGTCAAAGGCGTTACCTGGGAAATGCCACGAGTAGACCCAGATCATTTTACGATGGGAGAAACGGAGCATCTGTTGAGATCAGCTTTGGAGCTCTCAGTGGAGGTCAGAGGCAAGTCAAAATATACAAAAGGGTAAACCTAAACTTCGTGTAAACGCGTCGCTGACGACAAGTAGCCTTCGATAATCCTGGCCAACCGGTCCCTCAAATCCACTACGTCTGGCTGGACGTGGCCTGCATTGACCAGACGCGGGGATCGGCAGAAATGGCCTTGGAGGTTGGCCGTCAAGCAAAAATCTTCAAGGGAGCCACGCACACGTTTGCATGGTTGACAAAGCTTTCCCGTCAGGGATACTTGTCACAGACTGAAAAGCTTCAACAGCAGGCCAAGTCATCACGAGCTGAGGCAAAGAGTGGCATTGAGCGCGTTCAACGCGGTTTAGACGGCACTAGGCAAGAGATCGAACTTCTGAGCCTGGACCCATGGTTCTCGTCTCTCTGGACGCTGCAAGAGGCCTATCTCTGTCCTCAAACGGTGTTTATTTCCAGACAGGGAGAGCTCCTGAGCCCGTCTGAGATTGACAACCCTGCCGAACGTCCCATGTTGTTGAGCGACTTCATCGACTACTGCGACCACATGATGACCATTGTGACCTCACACGAGAAAAAGCCGCAGACCATCGAGACGAACGACAAGTACCTGCTAGCATTGAAGCGCTCAATCGAGCGCAGCGGTATGACCGGCCTCCGATCAAGTCTCCCAGTCACCTTACTTGGGGCTGCTCGCCATAGAACCACGACTCGCGCAACAGATCGTGTGTATGGGATCATGCAGATATTTGGGTTTCAGTTGGGAAAATCGAGACCGGGCTGTGACCCGCACGTCGAATTCTCACTTGCAGAACTGGAGGATGAGCTCGGTCGAGAGCTGCTCACCCAGGAACCTATTATGAGCCAGATGCATATCTTTGAGATTCCTCCCCAGCCTGGGAAGAGATGGAGAATCTCTCAAGACTCTCAACCTACAAGGCGTCTAAATTATGGCGACGGCAAGTCAGTCTTTGATGCCATGTCGGTAAAGGCAAAGCTCTCGACCGTCACTCTCGAAGGGGTTAACTGGGGTCACTTCAGGGGCAAGATCTGCAAATTTGGCAAGCTGGTCGAAATTTGGAATACCAAAGCGGGATGGACCGGCGGAAACATTGACCTGGATGGCCCAGAACAATGGACCGCTGTCCATAGCCCTGAACTTGCGCGCAAAGAAGCGATTGCTTTTAGTCAACAGCACCCAGACGCAGTTCTCTTACTTCTGGGCCTCGCAGAGATTAAAGCACCTCCCAACGACTGGAGCATGCCAGTAGGTCTCTTGCTTGTTCCCTTCAGTGGCCAGTCCGGGATCTCGGAAACTTTGGATGTTTGGCTACGAGCTGGTATCTGTCAATGGTGGACAAGCACCGATCCGAATCACAGTCCTGAAGTAGTGAGAACCTTGCAAGGTGAATCGGAAGAATGGACTTCAAGTGCTGGCGCTTTTGGATAATCGGAGATGAGAGAAGAGGTTGCAATTTCAGTGACCAAAAGAGTTCGGGTCTTTGGTTCTCTCAAGGTGCCTTCATGCATGACTGAATTCCTATTAGAAGTGGAAGTTTTCATGCGCATATGCCGTCCATGTACAAATGTTTGAATGCATTTACAACTTCTTTCGTTTGGAAGTATATGCAAAGCCGAAGAAACAAGTCATCGACAGCTACGATTTGAATGGTGAACCGCTACTCAGCCTTCTGTGCTGGGATATTGAGAGTGCTGAAATTCCAAGTCTTGCCGCCGTCGGGAGATGACATGTCGCCGCCAGTAGCCCCATGTTCCCAGCCCCCGGTGTGCCCAAAGCTTTCATCAGCTTGTGTAAGGACAATAGAGACATCTTCCCAGCCTATTTCATCGTCAGTTGTCAATCCACTTGCGGAAGGCTTGATTTACTTACTATGCGCAGGGTGCTCGGCGCAGCCACCAGACGCGCACTCGATAGAAATATAAAAGATGTTTCCTTTCTGTCCTTTGCCTTCAAAGACTCTGTCAGTTTTGTTACAACAAACAATAGACAGTAAGTGAAAATGCACTTACTGGTTGAGACGGATGAAGCGAGTTTGTTATCAATGTAGACATCTTGGTCCCAGAGATTCGTTGCCGAGTTCAACTTGTCTGCCGATTCCTTCAGTCACCACATCACCTAGCTACCAGCTGGACTAACTTACAGTGCGTCCTGATTGTGGATCCAGGAGAGGCAGTGACAGGGTCACCAACGGTCGGGTTTGAACCTGTCGCGTTGTCATGTCAGACGGGGTCTTTGGGTGTTTGAATTTGATTCTTGCAGGCCGAGTCACTTACCGACCAGAGTGTACGCAAAGTTACACCAACTCTTTCCTGCGTCGTTACAGTATGATCTTTGCAACACGATTAGTCAATTATCTTGAGAAGACTTAAAGGCAGGCCATCTTTCTTCTTACCCACTAGGAGAGTTGGAGGTTACGCCTTGCAGGAACGATGCCTGGTTCTCCATCATGATGGCACTCCATATGGCGACGTCTCCTGAGACAGAGCTAGGTAGCTTGGGGAGAACGAGAGTGGCACTGGCCTCCTGGATGTAGGCTGCGCCATTGGTGAAGAGGGAAACGATGTCGTAGTTCGCCTGGGTTAGACCCAGAAGTATAGCGAGGACGCCTCCAATAGCTGTGTTGGTGCCCTTCATAGTTACTGATTGAGCTCAAATGAATACCAGAAAAGTTCAAAGGTAAATTCTGTTTCGTCTCTGCGCAATGTACTAGACGAGGAATGGTAGTAGGATAGAGTCTAACAGCTTTATATGAACGAAGCTGAGTCCCCTGAGAGACGATGAACCCCTGAGAGCCGTCCAGGGGCTGGCACATGATGTTGGGACGAACATATTCAGATGAAAATTTCTATTCGGAACTACATCTAGGATGATTCGCCTAGCAGTCCCCTGGAGCATGGACCATATGTCTCCGAAGGGCGTTGTTTCCAAAGTCCTTTTGAGAGTGACATTGTAATTATTCCGTCTGATATATTTTTTCAGGTGGGGTTGGAAGACAAAGATTAATCTATGCATATCGTTAGCGTGTTTCTCAGATTGACCCGGAGTAGCCCGCTTTTCTTGCACACACAATTGATTCCTCCTGCACGCACTCTAATTTTCGGGAGTTCAATTTAGTAAACGGTGAAGAAAGGTAAAGGGGGGTTTGGTCAACTATCAGAAGAGAATAGATACAAGATTATCCTTCAGCCTTAGGCTCGCTTCCTTTACTAGCAGCTGTCTCTTGGTTTGCGATGACGTCTTCTCTTGCGCTTGTGAGTCGGGCCAACGTTACGCGACGTACCAGTCACCCTTTGTGAGCCCACCCTGCGGTCGCTTAGATTTCCGATACGGGGACGAGTCTTCAGAAAAGCTCTCGGCTGACAATTGTGTGGCTTAGATACCTTAGGTACGGTTCGCTCACCGACAGGCTGCAAAATACGCGTATGCGACACTGACATTGCCACCTCGATGACCTAGTTGACCTCGAATCAAGGCCGTAGCGTACAATTCTGGGCATTAGAGCAGGATCCGTAGTCGGAAACTTAATACGAAAAAGTAATACGAAAACTCAATACGACAAACCGGTACCAACAGTCCTTCGAAGAATCGGCGGCACGAATGTCTATTCGAGGGAAGATACGTAAAATGCTCCATGTAGTCACCGAGAGTCGGAATACACGGAGGCTCCTTGCGGACTGATTTCAAGGAGTACGAGTAATGATGGCGACGGATGTTGAATACAGCTTGTAAGGCACCAAGCACGCGTGACGTAAAGTAAAATCTCCCGATTAGAGAATTGAATAAGAAGACGACCTCCCTCCTAATCCTAGAGGAATCAGACCTCAGACACATCAACAGCCGCAATGAATTCTCTACGCGTCGCAATCGTGCTGGTTACACTCATTGTCGAGTCAGTCCAGGCCGAAGGCTGCAAATGCGTAAGTCTCGTGTGAACTCATCTTTATTCTGGAAGAGACTTCTAACCAATGATCCGTATAGTCGCCTCAGGACCCCTGTTGGCCTCCAGCCTCGGATTGGGACACACTCAATAGAACGCTCGACGGACGTTTGATACAATTCAACCCGCCGGGGTCTGTCTGCTACTCATCTCAGCCTGATTACAACCAGTATGCCTGCGATAGTCTTATTGCCAAGTATTCCGCATGGGCATTCAACTCAGCAAACCCGGCCAGCATGGGCACGAAAGATGCCTGCGATCCAATCTACCCCAACGGCACCAGTGTCTTTGGTGATACTCAAGCAGGAGCCACAGACTGCTCTCTTGGTACACTCTCCCCTTACGTGGTGAATGCTACTGAGGCGGGCCATGTAAAAGCTGCGTTGCAGTTTGCTGAGGATCATAACCTGCGTCTCAATATCAAGAACACTGGGCATGGTGGCAAGCTGAGGTATTGGCGGCCCTTTTGATTCTAGCTTCGCTTTCGAGATAGCTAATAGACACTGTGTGTAGAAGTTCAGCTCCGGGTAGCTTGTCGTACGTAATCAGCATGTGACAAGCAGTTCTGTCTGCATGAAAACTGACTGCTCGTAGTATCTGGACGCATCACATGAAGTCTTTCGTCTTTCACGAAATATTCCAGCCGGTCGGCTGTTCTTTCAACGCCAGCAAACAGGATGAGCAAATGGCGGCTACTATCGGCGCAGGATTACAAGATGGAGAGCTTTTCGAGGCACTGGCCGGCCATAACGCATTCGGAACTAGCGGAACCAATATAGTGAGTATAACTGTTAGTATCCCTATTACAGGGTAGTTAGTTCGAACCGTGGGTTGACGAAGAGATTAATTAAACTATATAAATTTCTACGTAAGTATAAAAAGGAGGTTCTAACTATAGGTTAAGCTAGCTATAATAATTATAAATAGGGCCCCTAATTAGCCCCTATATAGTTAGCTATATATTATAATTAAATTAAATTTCTAATTTAATATTAACTTTCTCTTTTTTTTATTAATTTACTTACTATAATTAGAAATATAATTCAACCTTAGGCCTTTTTACTAAGTTATTTCTTTTTTCCTTTTTTTTCTACTCTTTTTATATAATTTATTTTTTTATTTATATATTAACTTTTTTATTATTTACGAATTACTCTAACCCCTTATTAAGTACTACTTTTATAAAAGCGTTAGTAAGGTTATTATTATTATTAATTATTATAATAGCTTTAACTATCTATAGCCTTACTGCACGTTACGTAACCTTAGTTATATAATTACCGAGGCCTACTTTACTTATACCCTTTATATTAGAGCGAGCTTTATACTTATTTCTTATTTTTAATAAATAACCGTTCTTTTTATATATATTAATACCCTTATAATAACTCTATAATAGTTATAAACCTAGCTCTAACTTAGACCCCTATATTTCTATTAAAAAGTTATTTTTTAAAGACTATAATTTATTATATCCTTTTTTATAATACTATTTAACCCCTATTATAGTTATTAAACTTAATCTTAAATAAACTAATATTTTTTAAAAAGATTATTAATATTCTTAAGTAAAAGCTTAATTACTAGCGAGATTAGTTAAAATAGTACCTTATTCTATAAGTTAAGGCCTAGTTAAAGGACGTCTAGGACTTTCTAAACTTAAATAACTATACTTCTTTATTAAATCTATTACTCTTTATAAAGTCTATTCTTTTAATCGAGGAGTACGTTAAGATATAAAATATTATTTAAAATTAAGTATATAAAACGGCCTTAACTAAATATTAATAAAAACTCGAGGAGTTTACTTAATAATAAACTAAATAGCTAGAAGGTAAAACTATAATTAAACCCTTAACTAAAAATAATTAAATTAAATAACTAGTTACTTTAATAAAACTAAAAGCCGTAATAATAAACTAGGTACGTTTTATTAAAAAATATACCTCTTTTATTTAATAAACTATATTTAAAATAATCTCTTACTCTTAAAAAGAGAGATTATATAAATTAATAAATTATTAAATCTCCTTTATAATTACTTAAGAAATTATAAAAAATATAAAAAAAGAACTTATCGATTTTTTAAACTACCCCCTTTATACTATAATCTAGGTTCTTAAGTAAAAGTACGTACTAAGTAACTCTAATTTATTTATAATTATAAAAGAGGAATTTAATATAGTTATAAATAGGGCGAACTCTAGCGTTAACTTATTAACTTAGATTAAAAACTTCTTTTTAGCTTATTATGAAGTAATATAGTTTAAGCTACTTAAAGTCTAAAGTACCCTCGTTTTAAAAGCCTTTTTCTATATAATCGTACATCGCTTTACCCTAAACTAGTCTAATTAGGAGCTTATTAATATTATTAAACTAAAATAAAAAAGGGAAGCAATTCTTAATATAGGGTATTATATTAAGATTTTTAATAACTTATTATATAAAGAGGTAGTATATAGTAAGAGTTATAAACGAACTTCTATAGTATTTATAATATTAATAAGTTATTTAAATTCCTCTAAATAAAACGAAGTAATTCTTAACTTATTTACTAACTACTCTTACGAGGGGTCTTATTATTAAAAGCTAATAAACTATATAAAAGTAAAGCTTATTTTAATAAGTAAAACGAAGTAAGAATATATTTAACTAAGTAGTAACGAAGCTTAGAAAATAATTTCCTATTTAAACTAAGAAAAATATATAAACCTCCGTACTAACCTTACTTAGAAAAGCTAGATCTATATAAAACCCTTTTTTAAATAGAGTAATAATAACCGAGGTTATTTTAAAAAAACGACTAAAACTAGTAAGCTAAGTAATAAGAAGAACTCTAAGGGGACCTACTTTTTAAATATCGTAATTATAATTATTAATATTAGTTTACTCCCTAAGCTAAGTATAGAAGGTAGTAAAAATAATAATCTTATTATTTTTTTTATCCCCTTTACTAGCCTATACCTCCTTTTTAAAAATATAGTTATAAATAACTACGGTACTATTTATTTTATTAATAACTAATCGTTTCTAAAGCCGGATTCTATTTAATAAAATAATAGTTTAAAAAATATAGACTCTAAAATAGCATCCTATTTTATTATTACTAAAGGAACGAGGATTATATAAAATATTTTTATAAATTAAAGGGGCCTAAGATAGAGCACCTTACCCTTTATAATATTAGTTTTATTAAGAACTTTTGTCATAGTAGTGGGCATTAGGGCCCTGTGGGCCCCGTAGCTCAGCCTTAGGCTACGAGGCTAAGCTCCCTATAGTTACGTAACGAGCTAGACCGCTAGGCCTAAAGGGCTAGCTCGCTAGCTTCTACTTATTATTCTATTTTTTCCCTCTTTATATTAAGTTTTTAGTTAATTAGGCTAATATAATAGCGTTCTAACTTACTTTAAGTTTCTTTTTATAATACTACTTAACGTTACTTAATTAACTATTCTTTAAAAATAAAATAATAATATTTTAATTAACTAATTACTTATTATATTAACTAGCTACCCCTACTAAAAAAGCGTATAAAAGAGCTAAGTAATAGCTAACTAAATTAATTATATATAAGTAACGTAATTAATACTTCCTAAACGTATACCCCTTTTACTAAACGTAATAATTAGAGAATATAATTAAAAAAGCTAGGTCTCCCTCCGTACTAACGGTTTTTAATAGAATTACTACTTTTATAAATTTTAATAAAGTGTCCTAGGCCTTAATAAAGGCGCTAAGCTCTTAGTTATTAACCCCGAGGTTACGCTATTTAACTAGTTAATAAAGCGCTTCTTATCCTTTATTACTTAGGCTAATTACTTAGCATACTTTAATAACGTAGCTAACTAGCTTACTTTACTTATTTATATTTATAATAATATCCTTTTTAAAAAGAATATTAAATAGAGTATTAACCTTAACCTTATTTAAGAGCTATATTTTAAAAATAATAAAAAGACCCTACTTAAATAAATTAAATAGTAACTAAAAATACGTATTACTTAGTACTAATTAGAATAGATCCTAGCTTTTACTATTAGTTAGCTAAGTAATAATACTAAGTACTTATATATAATAACTTATAAAAACCTCGACCTTATACGTATTATTATTATAAAGCTTTATATTATAAAAAAAGCCCTTACCTAAGCTTATATTAATAATATAGCTATAGCTAAAAAATTAGAATAATTAAAAAACGGCTCTTAGGCTAGCTCTATTTAAAATATTACTATCCTTAATACCTTAGAGTAGTAATTAGTATACTTAGAGATATAAAGTAGTTATGAGATTACTCTAGCCTCGTCCTATCCCGTCCCCTATAGCTCTTAAAAAATACTTAATATACTTATTTTTATTAATAATAATATTAACTTTAAGTTTAATTACTAGCTCTAGCGTATTACGAAGCGCTTTGAAAATACTAATTATAATATTAATAAGTACTACTTAGAGTATATTATTAATAAAATTAGAGGTAGTGCTACGGAGTTTATATATTTAATACTAATTTTTAATAAAATTACTATAGCCGAGTAGCTATTCTATAAGCTTAAGTTGGCTTATATTAGCCTAACTACTATAAATAATACTAATTATAAGCTAAATATACTTATAATTATACTTAAAAACGTCTATTAAAAGCGCTTTATATTTACTAAGCTTATACGTATTAATAAGCTTTTAAAGTCTTAATAAAAGCGCCGTTTTTATAATAAGCTATTTATATATTTTTATAATTAGGCTATATTAAAATACTTAAATAATATAGCTACTTTTTAGAAATATACTAAGTACGTTACGTAGCTAGTTAATATAATATAACTTCTTTTTATAAAAGACTATATAATTAAGGCTTTTAGTTAGACTCGCTAGACTTTAAGTAGAAGTAATAGAAATAATAAAAATAATTAAGGTACTAATAGTACTAAATAGGACTAAGGTCGCACCTCTACTTATAAAACGATCCCTAAGGCCCTATATTAAAAACTTAAAAATAGTAGCGCTTATTTTATTTATAATAATACTAAATATATTTCTAAGGACTACCCTAAAAAGCTAAAGACCGCTATAGCTACTATTAACGCCGCTACGGGCCCTATTAAAATAGAATCAGGTTTAAAAAACTAAACCCCTTAGTAAAAATAAACTCCTAGCTAGGGAATATATATAAAAAGAATAGAAAATTAGTAATTAATTTAGTAAACCTATAGGATCTTATAGGGGGCCAGCCCCTTAAAATAGAGCTTATATTAGTATTTAATAAATATAGAATTTATTTAAGAGCCTTATTTAATATAGGAGCTAATGGGTATGGATTTATAAATAATTATATAACCCCTCTATTTTAGTAGTTTTACGTAGCCCTATTTTATAAATTATAATGCCTAATTCCTACTACTAGATTTAATAAAAAGCGATTAAATAATACTAACGTAGTATAAACCGCTAACTTATATATTAATTAATAGGTCTTTTTAAAAGTACCCCTCCTCTAGCTTAATACGGGCTACTACGACCTAATCTTAGGGTAGAAATAGTTCGAATACTACGGGGTAAACCCTAATATTTATTATTAATAATTAATATAGCCTAAGGACTTATTATTATAAGAGACGCCCTCTATTATAATTAAGAATATTAAGGACTTATATACCCTAGAAGTTATTAATATATAATACTAAATTAACGCTAACTATTAATAGGACTTATTTAAAATAGATATAGCTCGCTATAACTAAAGGCTTTAGTAATAGTAGGTAAAGGGTATACTAATTAGGATATTACTATACTTATTAAAAATAATAGCCTATTAAATATAATAATTAAATAAGGCTAAGAATATAAGGAAAATAGAACGCGCCCTTAATAATACTAATATTGCCCCCGTAAAGAGGGCTAAATAATAAAAACTATACTTAGTAGTAGCTTAGATAAATATTACCTTTATTAACGCCCCCGCTTTTAAAAAAAACCTAAGGTAGAACGACGTTAAACTAAGCTTTATATTATTTTATAAGCTAAACTATATTATAGAAGATAAGAGAGAGGAGGTAAACCCCTTATATAATAATAACTAAGTTATTTATAACTTTATAATAACGAACTTATTAAAGTATTTACGGCCCTAGATTAACGTTTTTAATAAAATAGTTAGTAATATATTAGCGCTTTATAAGCTATATAATTATAAAATCGAGCTCTTAAATAGTAATAAAAAAAAGCTAACTTATTACTTTTTATATAAGTAATTAGTACCCGAGCTAAAGGCTACGAGAGCTTATTTATTAAAGTACTTATAAAAGGGATTTATTAAACTAAGTAATACTCTTTTTATATTACTAACGCTATTTATAAAAAAGTACGATAATAATTTACGTTTTTATATTAACTTTTATAAGCTTAATAAGGTTATTAAAAAAAACTACTACTTACTACTACTTATTAATAAAACCTTCGTATAGCTAGGTAAGGTAAAAGTATTTATTAAACTAAATATTAAGTAGGCCTTTTATTATATCTAACTTAACCTAGCCTCTAAGGACTTAATAATATTTAAAACCCGCTATGGGGTATATAAATATAAAATAATACCCTTTGGGCTTTATAATAGGCCTATTACGTATTAATAATATATAAATAAAATATTAATAAAGTACTTAGACGACTTTTATATAGTATATATAAATAATATCTTAATTTTCTTAAATAACCCCCTTTAGTACTAGGAGTACGTTATTAAAGTACTAGACCGCTTATAAAAAGTAGGCTTATAAGCGGATATTAAGAAGTATAAATTTAGTATTACTTTTATAAAGTACTTAGGCTTTATAGTTTTAATAAAAGGTATATAGCTAAATAAAAAAAAAGTCTTTATAGTTAGAAATTAAAAGCTACTTATATTATTTAAAAATATTTAGTCTTTTTTTAAGTTTTATAACTTTTATAAGAGGTTTATAAAGGATTATAGCCGCTTAGCTAGGCCCTTTATAAGGCTAATAAGTAAGGGAGTTCTTTTTAATTTTAGTACTAATTATAAAACGGCTTTTGAGGCTATAAAATTAGTATTAACGTTAGTACTTATCCTCTACTACTTTAGGTTAGAGCTACTAACGTAGTTAAAAACTAATACTTTTAACTTAATATATACTAAAGTACTACTATAATAATAAGAGGATAATAAGCTATAGTACTTAATAACTTTCTATTTAAAAACTATAAGTAATATAGAGCTTAACTACGCTATTTATAATAAAAAAATACTAATAATAATATTATATTTTAAAGAATAGCGCGCAGAGCTCGTAAGTTATAAATATAGGTTTAATATTATTATAAACTATTAACTACTACTATTCTTTATAACTAAGCGCCTATTTAACTTATAGTAAGCCCGCTAGGCTAGTATATTAGCGGACTTTAACTTTTAAATTTACTATTACTTAGGAAAAGAGAACGTATTAGCTAATACTTTATTATAAAAAATAGAGGATATTCGTACTTAATAAGTACTAAAAGAGACTAATAAGACCTAAGTCCTCCTATTACTAAGATTATTATTTCTTAATATTATAGCGGAGCTATGAGCGTTATTAAGTACTACCGTTAGTTAACTATAGCTTATAGTTAGCTCGCTCATACTAAAAAATAAACTCTAAGGGTACTTATTAATAAAAAGAATTCTAAAGCTTAATAAAGACCCTACTAAGTCGACCCACCCCCTTTTAGCCACCCCCCCCTTTTGGCCACCCCATTTCTCTATCCTAGCTACCGCATTAAAACCCTACCCACGATTTTTAAACTACTATAATAATTATAAAAATCCTCTAAATATAATTCTTTTTTATATACTTATTTATTAATATATAATAGTCTTATATACTAAAAATAAAGTTATTCGGGCTCTTAAAGCTATTAAAAGAGGTCTCTTAATTAATCGGGCCTTAATTAAGTTTAGAGTTCTAAGGTTAACTCTTTATAACTATAAGAGAGGCTACTAAACGAGGGTAATAGTATTTATAAACCTCTAGAGGCTTTTTTTATAATAAGAAGACTAGCTAGTTTAATAAGTTCGTATTTAGTATAATTTAAGTATTATACTAACTTATAAATAGCTTAGAGAATTTACTAAGTAAGTTCTAAGATCCTAAGGGGATATAAATCTTTTTAAAAAAAAATAAATAGATACTTTTTTAAAAAAGAACTTATTAATTAAAGTTTAGAGACGTTATACTATCGATTCGAGGTATTTAAATAGAGCTATTACTAATATAATTAAGTTATAGTTTAGATTATTTAATATACTAAAGATTAGTAATATTAAATAGGCTAATAAGTATAATATAAATAAGACTAGTATCCTAAAGGGTAAGGGATTTAATGGCCTAGTTTTAGGCATAGTAGAGACTATAGTAGTATAAAAAAAAGAGCCTAGTTTATATACTTAGGTATTTATAATTAAGTATATCTTTATTAATAGTTAAGCTATTAAACTATTAGTTATATATAAAAAAAAGTCGGTATAGTAGTAGTAGTTTCCTCTTAAACTTAACCCTTATACTAGTTAGGAGTTTATAGTAATAAATAATAGCTAAATAACTAATAAGACTACCCTTAAGTAGTTAAAAATAGTATTCTTATTATAGACTAAGACCCCCCCCCTTAGGGGGCTTAGTATACTTAATAAGCCTTAATTATTAGTTCTAAATAGTTATAGGAGTTATATAACAATAGAATTTATATAGGAATACTATAGAAATAACGTTTACTTATTATTCTTATTACTATATACTTCTTATATTTTTTAGCCGTTAGATATAGCTATTTTTAAACTTATTAAATCTAAATATAAAAAGGAGCTTAATAAGGAGGATATAGTAAATAATTCTATTATTATTAAAAAGTAGTACTTCTTAAGCTACTATTAAAAAGCTCGTTTAGCTAGTTTAACGTTATTAAATATACGAAGTAAGTAGAAAGTAACTAGACTATATCCCCCTAATATAGCTAGACTACTTACTAATCTAATAGTCCTACTTAACCTAGTTATACTAATTAAAAAGACTGCAAATGCTAAGTAAATAACTAGTAATACTAGAAAAGCTATTAATTAAGTATTAGTAACGTTTATTATTAACTAGTTAACTCCTAAGAAAGCTAGCGAGCTTTATAATTAATTAAAGTTATTTATAGAGCTTAGTCTAGATTATAATACTTAACGACTACTATTTAAAAAAATAAAAAAAGTATTTAGTAAGTAGGCCTACTATTTAGTAGTATCTTAGTACTATATTCGAGTTTTAGAAGCTAAAGTTAACTAATTAAGGCTATAAAAAAAGAAGAGTATACTAATAAACCTAAATATTAAGTTCGTAAATATTTAGGATATATAAAGAGCTTAAGAGGACTCTAATAACCGTTTAGTTAGTCCTAGTTAACTCGTAAAGGTCGAATTACCTAGGGAGAATAATAACTATATTATTATAATAGTAAAAGATAGTTAATTAATTAAGTATAGTTAGTAGCGATATTTTGATACTATGTTTTAATAGGGTGGCCAAAAGGGGGGGGTGGCTAAAAGGGGGTGGGTCGACTTATAGCGTCCCTTATATTAATATAAGTACTAGTTACTAAGGGGTACGAGCGCTAGTCTATTTAAAATAATAGACTATTAATAATAAATAAGAAGCTCGTAGTATTTAAAAAAGAGAACCTCTATATTATAATTATTTATAAAATCTATAAATAAAAGCTCCTCGCTTATTTAGGGCGTAATAAAGTTATAAAAATAATTAAATAGTAATACTACTAGCCGGGCCTAACGGTAAATACTTACTAATACGTATAGAACTATTATACTTATTACTAATTATAAAAACTATATAATAAGCCCCTAGGGGAGCTAAGACCGCTCTTAATACTTAACTACTTATAATAATATATCTTTACGGACTTTATAACTATCCCTACTAATTAAAAAAGATTTAATAATATTTAAATAGTAATAAACTACTTAAATAAGAGGGTAATATCTATTCCTTATTATAAAACTACTATAATAAAAAATATAAGCTAAATATTCTATAAGTAGGTACTACTTATTTTTAGCCTATTAGAGATTATTATATCGGACCGAGGCCCCTAATTTATCTCTAACTTCTAGGGGGAGCTCTATAAGATCTATGGGGTTAAGTTATAATTATTAATAATAAACTACCCGTAAATAAATAGCTAAACGGAGGTACTAAACTAGTATATCTTATAGTAATTAAGACCGCTAGTTAATTAATATTAAAATAACTAGAGCAATATACTACTTATAGTTAACTTTACTTATATTACCTAGCTTAGTAAGACTACGGGGCTATTATTATACAAAGTAAAATTTAGCCGTTAGCTACGGCTTTTTTTTAACTAGTCTAAGAAAACCCGCTAATTTAGTTTTATAAAAGAGAAGCTAAACCGTATTAATATATAGTATATAGTTTAAGGGATATACGAGGCCTAGGAAACTACTAAGAGTAATATAAAAGTTACTTAGGTATAATATAAAAAATATACTAACTATTACCGGCGCCTAGACGACCTAAAGCTAAGAGATCGGGTCTTTATTAATACTTTATATTAAAAGTTTATTAATATAAATAAGCTATAATAGCTATAAGTTAGACTATAGCCTATTATTAGTACTAACTAAGGGGGTATATAAATTATAAAATTATTAATAAGTAGCTAAGTATACCCGGTTTTTTACTTAAATAAGCTAAGGAAAGCTATTAATAACCTATTACTTAGGTAGAACTAAGACCTATTACTACTAATTACTAATAATAATAACGAGCTAGAGTATAAGGTTTTTAAAGTTATTAAATTATACTTATATAGGGGAAAGCTATAGTACTAAGTAGATTAAAAAGGGTATAATATAAATCTAACTTAGTACGATATAAAGAGCTTTTAATACGTATTAATAACGTTCTAAGCGTTCTATTACTAATACCTAATTACTAAGGGCCCGCTATAGAACTTAGACTTATAAATAAAAGCTATTATAATTAATAACTCGTTATTATTATAAAATAATAATAATATAATAATAATAATTACGGTTATAGATTTACTAAATTAAGAAGTAATTTAGAGGTTTATTTTTTAGTACTATAAATAGCGCCCTTTAGTATAGAGGGGGGGGTAATATTATAATAATAAGTATTAGGGCCCTATAGGCCCCGTAACTTAGCCTTAGGCTATAAAACTAAGCTCCCTATAATTACGTAACGAGCTAGATCGCTAGGCCTAAAGGGCTAGCTTACTAGCTTCTACTTACTATTTTATTTTTTCCCTCTTTATATTAAGTCTTTAGTTAATTAGGCTAATATAATAACGTTCTAACCTACCTCGAGTTTCTTTTTATAATACTTTTATATAAACGTTATATTAAAAGCTCTTTTTTAAAAAATAGGTATTTAGTACTTAGGTTTTAATTATACCCTTTAGTTTAGTAATAAATTTAAGAACGTTATTATTAAGTAGCTTAAGAAAAAAGTTAATTTAGTCTTTTTAAAATATAAGCCCTATTCGTCCTATTCTCTACTTAAAAATTAGTTTTTATTTATTAATATAATTCTAATACGTAGTATATAATACTTACGTTTTTTATACTAATTAAGGAATAACCGATTAGATATAACCTAAATCTAGTACTTTAAATCTAAATATCTCGTACTAATAGTACTTAAAAAGCTCGTTTTAGCCGCTCGGGGGGTAAGGATTAAAAGACTAAGTTATTTAAAATATTAATACTATATAACTACTTATATAAAATAAGTTATTTTATAACGTACTTTAAAATAAAAAATAACCCGACTTTATTATAAGATCTTATAGGACCTCTTTAACTACTTACTAACTTATAAATAAAGTAAATAGCTAATATTAATTAAAAATAAATATTTAGATAAGATCTTTGTCTTTTTATAAGTTACGAAGACTTATAATATAGTATTTAGGGTCCTATACTTTTTTAAATAATAAGTATATATATAAAAAAGTATAGCTATTTATAAGATCTAATAAGATATAGAACGTATAATAATTATAATTAATAATAAAACTCGTTTTTAAATATAAATACGGGAGCTAAAAATAAACTTAGAGACTACTCCTTTATATATAAAAAAACCGAACGGAAAAGGGGAACGAGCTAGCTAAGAAATTATTAATAAAGTAATTAGTATAATATTAATAATTAACTTATTAAACAAACTCTAAGTAAAAGCTATATTAGCTATAGCCTACTTATATAATATTAGCCCTAAGTAACGTACTAACTAGCTATTATTAATTTAAACTAAAGAAATCTAGTTCGCTTATTACTTTAAGTAGTAATAATTAATAAATATACTAAAGCTTATTTATAATCTACGTCCTTATTAGGAATAGACGTATATATATAGCTATAGAGCGTACCTTTTTAAAAAGGATTATAAAAAAAGAATTAATAAAAAACGCTTTAAAATAGAATAGAGGGGATATATTAAGTACTTTATAAGTTACGTAACGAACACTTATAATTTATATAAAATCTAGATCCCCTCGCTTTTAAAAATTATTATTACTTAAAATATAATATTTAATAAAATAGCTTTTTATTTAAAAAATAATACTAAAACCGTAATTTATTTACCTGAGTTAAGGGCCGTAGTAAATAAGATTTAATAACTATTTATAATAATCGAACCTAAGCTTTAATTATTTAGAATTATAAATAAAAAAAAGGCCGTATTAATTAATAATAAAAAATAGCTATTATTTATACTTACTTTATAAAAAGTAAATAAGGCCGTAAATAAGCTTAGTTTATTTCTAAATAAACGAGGTAAGTAGCTACTTATTTCTAAACTAACCTTAGATTTTAAGAGTCTAGAGTTAAAAACGAACTTTACTTAGCTAATTAAGTTAATAAGTAAGGTTATAAAGGAAGTTAATTTTTTTATAAAGAGGATTAAAAATATAATATATATATAAATAAAAATAAAGACTTCCTAGAGCTCTTATAAAAAAGATCCTTTTACTTAACTAGACTTTAATAAACCCCATTAATAAGCGAGCTTATATTAAGAAATAAGAGTAGTAAATAATCTAGTTAATAATTTTAATATAATTAATATATATAGCTAAAAAGAGGATAAGTATATTAAATAAAGCTAGAAGTTAAAAAACTAACCCCTAAAAGTATTTATTTAAAACTTAAATTAATAAGAGCGATTTAAATAGTACTCTTTTTATACTTAAGTAAAAAAAGACTAGGACTCTTTTTTTAATATATATATACTTAATTAATAAAAAGCGGTTAACGAAGTGACCTAGGGGTATTAGACGCTATATTACTATATTTATACTATAATTAGTAAAACGAAATACGTTTTACTAACCGCGGTTTAATCTAACTAAATTTATATAAATTAATTAATTACTTTTCTAAAGAAATAGAAGGATATTCTTAAAATACTAGAACTTTTAAAGAGTTAATTTATAAAAGTAATATAGTTAGAAATTTAAAAACTAAAGGAAATAAATACTTAGAAAGTAATTAATAGGGCGTTAGTTATTTCTAAGCTAATACCCCTTAAATAAGTATTTAATTATAAACTTAATAATAATAATTACCTTAATTATTATAAAATAAGAATTTACGTTAGGGAGGACTTTTAAGAACGATACTCCCTAAAAAAGACCTATATAGCGACGCTAGTTACTAAGACGTTTAGGGTAACTATAGTTATTATTACTTAATTCGATTTAGAAGTTTATTAATATAATATTATAAACGCCTTTTTAAACGTAATTAAAAAACTAAGTAACCCCCTTATTATTTACGAGTTTTTAAATAGCTTTTATAAATTAAAAATATATATAAAACTTGAGTAAGCCCTATATAGCGCCCGTAATACTTTATTATTATAATACGAAGAACTAACGTTAACTTTTAAAAATCTAAGTTTTTTATTTATAAATAAGGACCCGTGCTTATTTTAAAACTCTATTAAAAGGGTTTTAGTTCTTTTTTATATAAATAATATCCTCGTTTTTTATTATAAAAACTATATTTATAAGGCTAGTTAAGTAATTAAAGGATTTAAAAAAAAGTATAAAATAAAAAACTAAGGGCTAGTTTCGTAATATTTTAAAATAAGGGTCGTTTATAATTAATTAAATTAGAAAATTTACTTAGCTTATAATTAGTATTTTAAGAGGGTAGTTAAGAAGTTCGATTTTACTAACTTTACTACTCTTATAACCCTATTACTAATAGTCCTAATTAAAAAGAACCTAGGGATTATATCCCTAAGTAAAACTAAGTCTTTTTAAAAAAAAGTCGGTTTAATATTATATATAATAATTATAATTCGGCCTAACGTTACTTTTATATATACTCTACTCTCTTAGTTCCTAACGAACCTATTTCGTTAGTATTATTCTATTATAAATTAAGTTATATAATACTTTTTTTATATATAATACTTAGTAATATACTTTAAGATCTCGGGGGGTAACTAGGTACTATTAATCGTAAATAATACTTCGTTTATAAATAATAAAGAGACCTAAAGATCCTTATAAGGTTTTATAATCTCCCTTTTTAATAGCCTTATTTAATAAAAAGTAACTCGTTAAAATATAATTATTATATTAATTATAAAAGCCGAATTACTAAGCTTAGAACATATAACTAAAAAAATACTCGCTCTTAAATACCTTTTTAAAAATATTTTGCTCGAGCTAAGTAATATATAAAAAGTATATTATAATAATTATTAAATAATTAGACTCGTAATAAAAGAAAGGGAACGTATTTTAACTCGCTTATACTACGTTAATATTTAAAATATATAACTATAATAAGAATACTTAAGAGGTTTATTTTAAGTAGTCTATATATTAATAAATAAAATATTAGCCAACGGTCTTATAAAAAACCTTTTTAAAATAAAGTTTAAGTACTTTATATTATTTTTAAATATAAGAAATATATAAAAGATAATTATATTAAATAAGGGGATATTTAAAAAGTAATAAAATAGCCCAGGGGGCCCGGTTTTTAATTAAAAAACGTAGCTTATAGCTAGGGAGTATAAAATCGCTTTAGTAACCTTATTAAGTTACTTAAAAAGAGGCTATTTATTTAAGAGGGTAAGTATATATTAGTTTAAAAAGGACTTTAATACGGACTATATACCTAGAGGGATATATAAACTAATAAGAGTATTAATTCCGATTTAAATATTATTTATTTTTATAAATAAAGTAGCTAATACTATTACGTCCTTAATAAGATTTTTTAATAACGCTTTTAATAAAGAGAGAATATTTATAAATACCTCTTTTACTAAGGCCTCGTTTATATAAACCCCCTTACCCTTACCCTTACTTAAAAAACCGTTATACTTAAGGGCCTTATATAACGCTATTATTACGTAAATTAAGGATTATATATTAAATTATAAATAATAAATAGAACGAGGATAGCTAAGAACCTATTTTATAAAGTATAGGTAGTTTTATACTTATAGCCGCAACTACTACCGCTTTTTTTATTATTACTTATTTAAAATATAAGAACTTTATACTTAGGTCCCGTATATACCCTTTAGGAATAGGGGTATAACTTAACTTTTTATAAGTTTAGTAGCGTTAGTATTTATTACTAGTATACGAACTTAAGAAGTACGTACTATTTAAATAGTTACTAAGGGTACTCTTAATATACCTAAAGTATTTATAACTAAACGGGGGAGGTAAAAATACTAGCTTATATTAAACCTTAATACTAAAGATAATACTAAAAAAGTCCGTTATTAAGAATTAATTTTATAAATAATAATAAATAAAAAAGTATTATATATATAGTTAATTACTCTATACCCTCTAGGGGGAAGTGAGGGAGGGGGCTATAAACTTATTTTATTTTTACTATTTTCTTAAAAAAAAAAGTCGTTTTTTTTTTATTTAAAAAGAGGTAAGGGAGGGGGTAGTAAACTTATTTTATTTATAACCTCTTCTTAAGAAGCGAGGACGTTTTTTTAATTTTTAAAAAAGAGCGAGGGAGGGGGCTATAAACCCTCTTTATTTTTATTACTTTTTTAAATAACTCGTTTAGTTATAAAGCCGTTACTTATTAAATAAAATAGTTAAAATAATATTAAATAAACGAGGCCGTATTACTAACTAAAGAATAAGATAAGGGAATATTACTTACTTTTTATAGGCTCGTTATTAGGGCTAAGGGAGCTACTACTCTCTCTCGAGGCTATAACTTTATACTTATACTTCTTAACCTCTTATATTATAGTAATATAAGCGCAGGTTTTAGCTATTTATTTTAATAGTATTTAAATAAAAACGATACTATTAATAAAGATCTTTTTTTAATAATATATATACGTAAAAACGTAAGTATAGAGGTAAAAAGTAAGGGTATATATATATAATAGTAATATAAGTATAGGTTAAAGAGGGAAGGAAAGTTAGTATTATAGGTAATAATAAGAAATTTATATATTTATTACCCTTAACCCGTAGGTTAATTATTTAACTAATAAGAGGCCGTCCTTTAATTATACTTTCCGTTAATAATACGGCTTTAAGATTACTTATAGTAACGAATACGGAGGTTAATTTACGGCTAATTTATTTTATACCTATAACTCTACGCATAAACCGATTTATTTTATAATTCTTTTTATAGATAGATTTTTATATATTAGTATTAGTATCCTTATTATAGGGTAGTTAGTTCGAACCGTAGGTTAACGAAGAGATTAATTAAACTATATAAATTTTTACGTAAGTATAAAAAGGAGGTTCTAACTATAAATTAAGCTAGCTATAATAATTATAAATAAGGCCCCTAATTAGCCCCTATATAGTTAGCTATATACCGTAGTTAAATTAGATTTCTAATCTAATACTAACTTTCTCTTTTTTTTATTAATTTACTTATTATAGTTAGAGATATAATTCGACTTTAGGCCCTTTTATTAAGTTATCTCTTTTTCTCTTTTTTTTTTATTCTTTTTATATAACCTATCCCTCTATTTATATATTAACTTTTTTATTATTTATAAATTACTCTAACCCCTTATTAAGTATTATTTTTATAAAAGCGTTAGTAAGGTTATTATTATTATTAATTTAATAAATCTCGAGGATTTTATGCTTTTTATATAATTACTTAAGGGTTATAATATTAATTATAAGCTTCTTTTCTTTTATTATTCCTAATTTAATAAGGTATTCATATAATAAATAAGAATTAGTATAAATAATTATTAAGATTAATAAAAAGTTAAGTTAATTAGTAATCCTCTTTAGTATTATTAAAATTGCGTAAGCGAGGTTAATATTATTAACTATACTATAAACTTCTAACGCTAATATACTTTTTATTACTTACTTATTTTTAGTTAATAAGTAGTAGATTATATTATTATATATAGTAAATTCGCTCTTACTTATACTCTCGTTAGCTAGGATAATAATATACCCTAATTACGAAATAAAGTTATTATTATTTATAAATAACTTATTAATAAAGATATAGAATTTATTAATAGCGAGGTTAATTAAGTAATAAATAAGGCTTTAATTAAGATTTATTTATTACTATTTAAGCTACTTATTAAGTATTTTAATATTTTATTTATTTAGTTCTATAGCCTATACTACTTTAGTATAGTTAAAAATTACCTCGGGCTAGTATATATTTATAATATATACCCCTCGCATAAGCTTAGTTTTATACTTCTTTTTAATATTAATTATATTTAAGTTAACGAGGGTAATTTGTTTACCCTATCCCTTTTATTAAAAAATAATAATTTCCCTTTTAATTATAAAAATCCCGTTATTAAATATTAATAAGTTATTTATTATAAGGACCTCTTTTAGTTTAGTTATAAAGCCCGCTTTTTAAAGCTCTTTATCCTCTTTTTTTATAAAATTAATATTAAATAAGCTTAATATATCGTTAGTTTATATTTTAATAATCTTAAATTAATTACTTTTATATTTAGAAATTAGTAAGTATAGGTCGTACGTAAATATAACTATTAATAGTTAATTAATATAAAAATCGTAATATATAGCTTATTAATAAGTACCTGATTTTACGAGCTTATATAATAATTTAAGTACTTCGATAATTATACTTTTTAAGTACTTACTAGCTATTTCCTTTAGTAAGTAGGCTAGGATTTTTTTTATAAGCCCTATAGCTAATTAAGTATAGGCCTAAGTAATATTATAGCTCTAAATTTTATATCCTTTCTTCTATAATAATACTATTAGTACTATTATTAATCGTTAGCTATAGCGCTATACTATAGGTAATTAGGTAAGTAGCGTTACTTTTTTAATATTACTATACTCCTAAATTATATACTTAGATTTTTTATATAGTTAGGGTATTCTTTTTTCTTTAATTTTACGTACTATTTATAATTTAAATATATAGAGACTTTTATATTTTTTAGGGTTATAGAGGATAAATTAATAAACCCCTTAATTACGTAGAGTATTTATTTTAATAAGATCTAATCCTTTATATAGCTTTTTAATAGTTATAATAATACTTTCTTTATATAGTTTAATTACTAGCTCGAAATTAGCTTTCTTTTTTACTATATAATAAGTATTAAATACCTCGTTACTAATAATAAATTATTATATTAGGGCTTATTATCGTGGTCTTTTATAACGTCTTATTAATAGTATTAGTGCCCTTTTAGTAATTTCCTCTTTCTTATTATTTATTAATACTATTATAATAATTTTATTAAGGATAATTTCCTATACTTCTATTATAAGTTATACTATTTTCTTTAGCTCTTTTTCTTTTTATAAGTTAGAAATTATTTTAATAAGATTTATATAATATAATCTAATTATTATAATTAATACTTCGAGTAGCTAGTTACGATCTTTTATAACTATATAAGACCGTTTATTAATAAAAATTAATTTATATAGCCTAGCTTATTACTAAGTAATTTTACGCTATACTTATATATCCGAATTTAGGGGTATATTTAAATTAGCCCCTATATTAGGCTTATTATATATAGTAATTACCTCGTTAACTTACTTTTTTATACTTACCTCGTGTAGTACTTATATTATTTTTTTAATTATTTAGGCTCGTTAGTTTATATTTAGTAATAGTAGCGAGGCTAAGGTCGTTTTTAAATATACTTTAAATATTAATAGCGTTAGTATAAGGTTATTAGGCCCTATAGTATTATTATAGTACTTAAGTACTATTTAGAGGTATTCGTTATTAATAAAATTAGGATTTTCTTTTTTAATAATTTTAAACGCCTTTTTTAGTTATTAATGTACCCTTTTTACTTTTTTAATACTATAGTACGCTTTTATAAGTACAACTTTTAACTATATATTATAGGTTATTATATTTTTTTTAAATTCTATTAACTTAAAACTCGTACTAGCGTCGGTTTTAATACTATTTAGTGGTCCTTAGTATATATTAATCTAGTATTTTCGTAAGGCTACTTATATTATTTTTATTTATAAATCCTATAGGAATTACCCTATTTAAAATAATATAGCCTCGTTAATTATATATAGGACCGGTTAACTATTTAAATAGAAAATATTAATAACGATTTTCTAATTAAAGTTAAGCTTATTACGCAATTTAAATTTAAATCTGCGTGGGCTCTGCGTATTTATTTAATATTAGTAATATATTTTTATTAACTATTTTAGCGCCCCTATTTTAATATTATTATTATTTAATTACTTTAAGAGGCTATATAGCCTCGTAACTAATAGGTACCCAAATCTCTAGTATAGTTATCTAAGCTTATTTTTTATTAAGTAATTAATTAACTTCGTATTATTAGTAAGCTTTATAAATATATACCCCTATTATTATTAAACTATTTTAAAATACTTATTACTAAAGATTCTGTTCTTTATATTATTAAATATAATACTTAGTCAATTTATATTTTTTAAATATAAGAGAAATAGGGTATTAATAAGTAAAATATAAAAAGTTATTATTCCGAAGTGCGTCTTTACTTTTATTATACTTAGGGTAACGATTTTTTTACTTAAGCCGAAGCTAATTTTTATAATACTTATTATTAACGTATTAAGTATTACTAGTGCGATTTTATATAACGCTTAGAATTACCTCTTTCTTCTTATTAATTATTATAATACCTTAGTATTTAGGATAATCCTATAGAAATTATCTAAGCCGTACTTTTTACTTATATAAAATGCTTATATAAGCTTAGTATTTAAGTAATCTAAGTAGTATAAAAAGGGCCCTTCTAGTTACCCTTAGAATTACTTAGTACTATATTTTCTTTTTTTAAATATTAAGAGAGGTAGTATTATCTCTTTAAGTATTTAAAAAAATAGAATTCTATACTATTAGATTTATCCTTTTATTTACCTCTATATCCGTTATCTAAGGGACTTTCTTTTATTATTTATAAATAAAAGCCTGCTTATTTAGAGCCTCTATTACTTTTTATTTATTTAGCTTTATATATTTTTTAAATATTAATAGGGCGAAAAAAGAGTAGTTAATATTATTAATTTTATTATAATTTAATTTATTAATATAGGGGGCGAGATTTTCCTTATTTTCCGAATTCTTTATAGGGGGTAGATATTTTAAGCCGCTATTATAGCTACTATTATTAAATTTTATACCCCCAGATCTACCCTTATATATAACAAGGAATTAGCTAAACTAACGAGGGCTAGTTTTACTATTTACTACCCTCGACTTTTTATATTATTTATATAATTTAGTACGCTCTTTTTTAGAATAGTTACTTAATTAATATTTATCCTTTTTATAAATAAAGTATTACTTCTTTTATTACCTTATTTATAAGTTAAATCTCTACTTATTTAACGGATCTAGGCCCCCTTATTAATAATTATTATATATTTTTTTTTTTATTATACGTCTAGTTAACTTAATGCTACTAGTAAGGGCCGTTATATACCTATAAGTATATTTAGTACGGTATTCTTACTTTAATATTAAAGCTAGATCTTAGCCTTAAGTAGAGTATTTTGTAGTTTTTAAGTACCTAGTATAGGGTTATTTTTATTTTTAATATATGCTAAATTATAGTATAAAAATATTTAACTTTCTACTTATTAATTCTCTTATTTAGCTAAGTTTTTACTAGCTTATTAATTTAATTAATAAGCTTTTTAAGGATTTTTACTTATAATTTACCCTTTATTATCTTAGTTATAGATATAAAAAAAGTTATTTATAGCTTAGATAGGAGCTCTAAATTCTTATTATAAATCTTAAAGCGGCTTTAGATTATATTAATAATACTAAGAAAGTTATTTTAATTAAAATTACGTATTATTTTATAATAATAATTAAAAGCTTTATTTATAAGTACAATATTAATTACTAAATAGTACTAGTATTCCCTAATCCCGACTTTTTTATAATAGTTATAAAATATTATTAGGGTTTTTTATAAAACCTTATACTTCCCCCTAGAGTATAATTTTTCTTTTAAAAAGATCTTTTTAAGATCTATAAATTACTTTATATTTATTATTATATTTTTAGTATTTATATATAATCTTTGCGTTATTACGTATTATTAATAACTTTAAGTCGTTTATTTTTCTTTTATTAACTAATTAGTGCCGAATTTCGTATTAATAGCGGTAACGAGCTATGGATTAAAATAAATAAAATTATTAATTATTATACGTTTAGTATTATATTTTACTTCTATATATCTTTTTATAATAATAGATTGCTATTAATAATTATAAAAAGGAAATCTAAGTTATTTACCCTTTTTTTAAATTTATTAAAGTAATTATACGCTTTATTAACTTATACCTAGTTTTATAGTATAAATTCCTCTTTTATAATTATTATTACTAGGATTTTATATAGTTCTTATGATTATAATTATATTAATAATACCCCTTATTTATAAAGGAATTTATTAACTACTTTTATAATTCCTAGGCTTACGCTTACGAACTATTTATTTAGTTAATAACTAAGGTTGTTTACGATTTTATAAAATAGGGGTTACCCTTGTAGCCTCTTTTTTTTATAAACTTTAGTTAAATAAATTAATATTACGTTAATTTACTCGTTATTAAGTTAATTTATAATTTTATATATTTATATTCCCTAATAGTCTAGGTTAATATTTACTTATTTATAAAGGATTAGGATTCTATTTAAGATTAGGTTTTTTTTTTTTCCCTTACTTTAACTTGCTAAGGGTCGTACTCTAGCTTATACCTATATTAATAATTATTAATATATTTAATTTTAATAAGGATATATTTAATTTATATACTAATTATAATAAATCCGTACTTTTACTACTTAATAAATTTATTAAAGTTTAAATAATTCCTACTTCCTCTCGCTACTTCGCTACTACTCTCGTTTTTATTATTTTTAATAATTATTATTACTTTTTTAAATCGCTAGTTATTATACTTATTAAGATCTTCCTTTTTATTTAGTATAAAAGGGTAGGTTTTAATAATTCCTTTTTTAATAATAGTAATAAACGTTTACATTATTATAAAAAGATATAATAATTAATCTCGAGATCTTTACTAATTATTAATTTCTACTATTTTATACCTTTTTAACCTCTTAAGCCTCGTACTCTTTATAATTTCTAAATTATTTTTTTTCTTAACTTACCTCTTTTAGAATAGTATTTTAAAATAATACTTAGGGAGTAGTTAAGGGAGCTATAAAGAGGTTATTTAAACCGTAGGCTTAAAGTCGTATTTATAAAATCTTCGTAGTAATAAACTTTTCTATATATTATAAATCTTTTAGTTTTATAATTCTTATATAAGTTCTTATTATACTAATTAAGAATATTTATATTTAGAGATCCTTTTCTTAAATTGCGCAGTACTCTTTTATATTATATTATTAAGCTCGTTTATTATACTAATTAATTATATAAGTAGTTATTATATAAGTATTTCTTTTTATTAATTTAGCTAGTTAATTTTTAATTACGGGCTAGTTATAAAAAAGTTATTTAGTAAAAAAGCTATTTAAAGCGATAGTAAAAAACTAGTTACTTAAGTAGTTTTATTAATTAATATAGTTTAACATAATAAACGTCGATTTTTTATAAATAATAAAGGGCTATAATTATTTAATTTTATATAATATTTAAAAATTACCTCTTTTTTTATTTACTTTTATAAAGTTAATTAGTACGAATTTCTTATTTTATATAATATTAAGAGGTCGTCTTTTTTATATAATAAGATACTTTACTAATTTATAATAATAGAATTTAACTACTAATTAATATTAATATCCTTATTATAAAGTAGTTAGTTCGAACTATAGGTTAACGAAGGGATTAATTAAACTATATAAATTTCTATATAGGTATAAAAAGGAGGTTCTAACTGTAGGTTAGGCTAGCTATAATAATCGTAAATAGGGCCCCTAATTGGCCCCTGCGTAGTTGGCCGTATGCCGCGGTCGAATTAGACTTCTAATCCGATAATAACCTTGCCACTTAACGTAACGTGCATCGCTGACCCGGGATCTAGGACGTTGGCGTTGTCGGGTGGTCGACCGGCGGAGGGCACGGGTTCATGACAGGAGCTTACGGTCAAGGAGCCGACAACATCATCGAGGCATCTGTCGTCACACCCGCCGGAGATGTCGTCGTGGCCAACGAATGCCAACATGAAGATCTCTTCTGGGCTATCCGCGGCGGTGGCGGCGGTACCTTTGGTGTCATCCTGAACTTGACTCTTAAGGCATATCCTATGCCCAACGTCACTCTCTTCGGGATCAACACAGCCGCGAAGAACGGCACTTCACCCAAAACCTGGTGGGAGTTCGTAGCAAAGTTCCATGCGCTCATACCGGCCCTCCAAGACCAAGGGCTCCACGGATATTGGTCCATGGGTGCTGCATCCAGAGCACTAGGCGGCTCATTCTTCCTGTGGAATGCCGACAACCTAACAGTCGCTCGAGTCACGGCACCCCTGCAGGAATTCTTCAAGAACTCGTCTGGCTTGATTACGTATACTGCTTCACCCATTCAATTGCCTACCTTTTATGACCTTGTGAAGCAACTACCAGCTCTCGGCGACATGAGCAGGAACAAAGCTACGGCGGCTTCGAGGCTAATTTCCCGAGATGTCCTGACGCAGAACCAGACAGCCGTTGCAGAAACTTTGGAGAAGCTGGCTAAGAATAATGTGGAGAGCCTGGTAGGTTCATGAAGTCTCCCGTCAAGGCAGCCTGATTGCTCACCTGATTCTAGACGCAAGACAGTATCTCATTTTCGGGTACTATGACGATCAGCTCCAAGCCAGTCAACAATTCGCTCAACCCCGTGTGGCGGCGTGCTTCAGTTCACCTTATCGCTTCGCAGTCTTATCCTGCTACTCTTTCGTCGATCGAGACCGAGAAAGTTGTGAGCGACATGACATTCAACAAGCTCAATCTTTTGCGAGAGCTGGACCCATCTTCAGGAGCATATTTGAATGAGGTGAGTATTGCCTACGCTTCGATGATAGCTCGCAACGTCTGATTGAGATCTAGGCGAACGATTTGGAGCCTGGCTGGCAGTGGTCCTTCTTCGGGGAGAACTATGGTCGCCTTGTCACCCTCAAGAATAAGTACGACCCAAATGGGCTTCTGTGGTGCAATAAATGTGTCGGAAGCGAGCAATGGGTAATGGCACAGAACGGTAATCTTTGTCCTGTGTATACACTTCATCAATAATGTCTAGATATCAGTCCAGATTTCTGGTGCTCGGCACGCAGCAATGCATTCCCATTCGAACATCGAGCCGAAGGTCGCAAATGACGGCTGCACATCCTAATATTTTAGTCCGCTGAATGCAGTTATTTCTGACCGTCATACACACGATTACTCTGGTCACAGTGAAACTTTCTTTACGCTGATTGAAGACTTTTATCCGCACTTCTTCTGCCCGTTCCCCGGAGCTCTCGCGGAAATGTACCTACCTCCAATCTCAAAGACACGGAATGCCGCGAGCTTTGTCCTAGCCAGTAACAACAGATCCTTGCTGTCTGGCTTCTCCCTGGTCATGTAGCGTCTAGGTGCCATTTATCTCTCACTCTGTTGTCATTGGCCGCTGAGGTGCATTTCCTTGGTTGATCGACAATCAACCAAGTAATCCCGGGGTAGCAAAGCATATTTCCAATATGCCTCGCCTTCTGACATCAAATAGCGCAAGGCGTCTCGCGCCGGTGGCTGGCAGCGACCTGTGATAGTTGCGAATCATCTTGTGCCAACAGATACCAGAGTGCCTGAAGACCCTGAGTGGAATTCGGCGCTAGGAGCGACATTGAGATGCTACTGGACGGGGGTTCTCGGCTTATCCAGCTATGTTCACTAGCTGCATGCAGGTTCCCGGCTGGGCACACCATCGGACAGCTCTTGGGTTGCCTTGTGGTTCGCCTTGACAATTAGAAGGGCACATAAATCCCCCAAGAGATTGCCCCAGTGGAGAATCTATCAACCGTGAGCAACGATATACCGCATCCAGCGTTGGTCAAATGACCAAGACGATAGCCAATCCCCTTCCCATCTTGCTGGGTTGGGATAACGACAACTCGGGCTTTCTCACCACCGCCCATAGAAACAAAGTCAAGGCAAACCGGAAATCTTTTCCCTTTCTCTACGATGATTTAGACCATCTTGAAACCCTCAAAACATCCTCAGAGGCTCTACAGCTCAATGCAAAAGTAGCGATCCAACAATACTATCAGTTAGAGAACGAAATTGACCCCCTCTCTTCTTTGAAGCTCTTGAATCATTGGAACCGGAACTGGTATGTATCTGAATTGGATACCGCTTTTCTTGTTCTGGCAGCACATAAGCCCGAGCTTGTAATTCGACTTTACATTCTGCTTAAAGAGCTTACGATGATGAAGGACGTTGATGAGAGGTTCCCGAGTTTCGACTTGTACGATCGGTATTCGAATGGAAATCACGCACTACTCCTATTACAACAGCAAACCCTGCTTCGTTATCCGTACAGATGGGAATGGGAGAAGGTGTTCATCACCTGGAGAAGCGGTACGCTCTCTCAATTACATGAGAGGATTGCAGCATTTAACTCGGCTCTTCGAAGGCCACGAGAGAGCTGGACGGTACTCCAGAGATTGATAGACAGCCTCCAAAGCGAAGTGAACCTTGAAGCCATGATATACCTGCGCCATAGTGTGGCAGCGACATTTGACTTCTTTGACAGCAATATTCAGGAGTGTCTGAACGTCATCGGCAGTCTGGAAAAGGAAGAGGAAGGTCAGTACGAACTCAAATGGTGGAAACTCATCTTTGTCAGCTTGTGTTATCCCAAAAGATACCTCAGGCTAACCAGATTTACAGCGAAGCGCTCACTTATACCCGGACCGGGCATCTTCAACACTCACCCAACGTCTTCCATTGTTGAGGTCAATTCGACCGATGAGCATGAGACGAGGGTACAAACAGGACAGTCGAAAGCCTACAGTCCCAAGAAGCTACAAAAGAAACCCCCTCAGATGGGGATAAAGAAGCCCAGGCTCTGGCGTACCATCTGCCTTTCTCTCGTCACCTGGCTTGTGATAGTTTCTCTCCCCTTCACTGTTATTTCGACCTTTCTTTGCGAAGCCCCAGACGGCGTCCCTATGTACGATAGCAACTTCCACTCGACGCTGAGCCAACAACTCTTGGGCTTCGGCGGGCTTTACGCCATCGTGAAGCCTCAGCTGATGCAATGGTTTGCTGCCATTGGATGGTTCAAAGAGGAAGGAGAGGAACCTCCCAAGGGCATAGAGACTAAATGGCCCATCACTTTCAACTGCCTGGTCAGCCTGGCTTTTGTCAGTCTGTTGGCTAGCGCGCCGGTCTACCCGTATTATCCTCAGTCCAGTATCCCACTCGGCGCTGTCGCGGCGATTTGTGCCAATCTTGCGACATTGCTCATCATTGAAGACACTGGGAGCCAGATTGTGGGGTTGAACGAGGAGGTGACGTTCCTACGCTCAAGAGCTTGAGGGGCCGTCGGAGGGAGGAAATTAGTGTCGACGAGCCTAAGACATGCATAGAACTAAGAATTTTTTTTTGATTTCATCAATTATTATATGTAAGTCGTCTGTTATAAATTCAAATTAAACCGGCATGAAGAAGAAGGCGCATTGGTGGCTTTGGATGTTGGGTCTGCCTTGTTCTCTGTCCCATGACTAACCCCCTCTGTTAGTTTTTGTCTACACCACGCATAGCGCCTCATCCGTTACATTCCCGTAAAACTTCTGAAATCCCATCCTGCCAAACTAATCATGCCTTCTTCCTATAATGAAGTCCCTCTAAATTCGCCAAAATGAACACAACGTGGAAACAACTGCGGAACCCTCTCTGCTTTGTCCTGACTAGCCGTCCTCATTCCGCAATTCCGCCCTCGACTTAGGGAGCAGAACCCCGAGCGAGAACAATGAACCAATCAGTGGTCTCAATTCCATAGCTTTCTCATACGATGCCAATGGTCGTTCCCCGCAGTCGGCTTGCCGCTGGGATCCTTCTTCCCCGCAGGAACCTCCCGGGTGGCTGCAGCTCGCCTCCTCGTCCGAGCCCATCCTCGTCGGCATAGGAAGGCTAGGAGCGGTTCTCCTACGCCTTTCGCGTGTCAAGCAGACCCCTCGAGCAAGCGGAATTGCCATGCTTGCACGCGTGTGATGTATTAGCCACAAGTTCAGTGAAATAAGACCGAGCCCGAGTCCAGACGCGTTGATGGACTGGCCTTCTTCCACCTTGAAGCTCCCCAGTGAATCTCAAGATACCAACTATCAGTACCTGACGTGTTATTCAACATTGAACTATCAAGATGTCCGAAGCAGACTACATCCTCTACTCCTACTTCCGCTCCTCCTGCTCAGCCCGCCTCCGCATCGCCCTGAACCTCAAGTCCATCCCCTACACCACAATCCCAACCAACCTCCTCAAAGACGAACACCTCTCCCCAACCCACCGCGCCCTCAACCCCTCCGCCAGCGTGCCCCTCCTCGTCAACAGGTCTGACGCAGACTTCAAAGTAACTCAATCCGTCGCGGCCCTCGAGTACCTCGAAGAAGCCCACCCCTCGACCACGCCCCTCCTCCCCAAGGACGCAAAGACGCGCGCCGTGGTCCGGAGCCTGGTCAACATTGTCGCCTGCGACATCCAGCCCGTGACGAATATGCGGATCATGAGGAGGATCAGGGTCATGGGCGGAAATGCGGAACAGTGGAACCGCGAGTTGATGGCGGATGGGTTTGCGGCGTATGAAGCTGTTGCGAAGGAGTGGGCGGGGAGGTGCTCTGTTGGTGATGAGATTTCGTTGGCGGATGTGTGTTTGTTGCCTGCGTATTGGAATGCCGAGAGGTTTGGGGTTGATTTGAGCCCGTATCCGACTGTGAGGAAGATTGCGGAGGGGTTGAAGGAGAATCCGGCTGTTGTGAAGGCGCATTACTATAATCAGCCTGATACTCCTGATGAATTGAGGGCGAAATAAGCTGTAATCATAGGTCAATTGAAGTTAATAAGCAATTGCAGCCAAATTTGCCTCGCCCATCTCATGATCAATCAGTGACCAAGATGACCAGATATGTCACGGAATGAAACTCGCATGCTATGTGCACAAAATGAAGGACTTTTCATTATTTCATGCTCATTCTAGCTCTCGATCACGATTGTCGCGATCAGAAGAGCTTCAGCGCAGCCTCAATCTTGCCCGAAACCTCACCAAATCCAACCAACGCGCCTTCCTGACCACTCCAGCCGCGGATGATGAGGGTATCGCCATCCTGTAGGAACTTGCGCTCCTCGCCTCCGGTCAATTGCACGGCCTGCTTGCCCCCCTGCGTCTGCTCGAGGATACTTCCCTCGGTGCCGGGCTCTGTGCCAGAAATCGTGCCAGATCCCAGCAGATCGCCCGGTCGCAGGTTGCAGCCGGTGATTGTGTGGTGGGCAATCATCTGCGGCCAGGACCAGAGCAGGTTCTTTGAGTTGGTGCGGCTGATTGTGGTCTTGTTTCCGCTGGCAGCTGGAGAAGTGACACATGTTAGCATCTTCAATTAGGGAAGGGTTCATGGGATCAGAATGGGAACGTACTGATAATGTTAACTTCCAGGTCGACGCCTAGAACGTTGTTCTTCTTGCTCTCGCGCAAGTAGGGCTGCAACTCCGTCTTGTTCTCGATACCAGCCGTCTTGGCTCCGTCCAACGCATCCGCAAGAACAACCCACGGGCTGATACTCGTGCCCAGGTTCTTTGAGGTAAAGGGTCCCAGAGGAACATACTCCCACGCCTGGATGTCGCGAGCGCTCCAATCATTCATGAGAACGTAGCCAAAGATGTGCTCCTCGGCCTGGTCGACGGGTACCGGCTCACCAAGCTCATTCTCCCGGCAGAGGAACATGCCCATCTCCAGCTCAATATCGAGCCTCTGGCACGGCGCGAGCGTCGGCACCTTGGGCTCGGCCTTGGGGTCCTTGAGGATCTGGCCCCACGGTCTGCGAATGGGCGTGCCGGAGACGACGACGCTGCTCGCGCGACCATGGTACGCGACTGGGAGATGCACGTAGTTTGGCTGCAGCGCATTATCCGGGCCGCGGAAGAGCACGCCGACGTTATAAGCGTGGTTCTTGCCGGCGTAGAAATCGGTGTAGTCGCCAATGGCGAGGGGCAGGTGGTTCTGGATCTCGGAGAAGGGGATCAGGGCCGTCTTGCGCAGGTCGGCGTTATCTTTGAGGAGGCCTGCGTGCGGGGTGTTTTCTGCGAGGACGGACTGCAGATATGTGCGGACTTCTCTGTGGACTTTGCGGCCCAGGGCGGCGAAGTCGTTCAGTGTGGTTGAGGAGAAGACGGAGACGTGGTCTTGGATGGAGGGCAGGGCGTGGAAGCCGCCGGCCTTTGCGAAAGCCTTGAGATCGAGGGCATTGTCGCCAATGGCAATGGCGGGCCGGTGAGTCTGGTCTGAGGTTGTGGAGATGATGCCGAAGGGGATGTTTGCCAGCGAGAAGTGGCTTTTGGGGGAGACAGAGACCCAAGATTGCGTGTTTGACATGATGGCGTTGTTTGTCTGTTTGGAGAGAGTGTTCGTTCAAGGTATTGGTAGTGAACAATGCTTCAATAGACAATAACAAGAAGCTCTCTCTGTGTTCTTCAAGAGTTCTAGAGAAGATGAAGCTTCAGGGTCTCAGTGTGAGGTCATTGCTGTTTGGAATTGGGCGATTCCGCAATTCCGCCGCAAGCCGAGCGGGTAGGTGTGGGAACCGGGCCGCCGCGGAATGAAATGGTCGCTGCGGGGTAGCTCGGCGCCGTGGCGGGGAAATTCTTCTGCCCCTCAAAGCCGCGAGTAGGCGACGCATTTCCGCCTTTACAACTCTTTGATATTCACAAGGTTGGTGTAACCCGAGAATCATGTCGCATTATCTCTCGCCGCATCCCGAACGTTGGATGCTACCCAAGTTGAGTTGGGTTGAGTTAATGGCCTTGCCACGGTATTGTCTGACAAACAAAGGTGTCAATACTCTCATCTGCCTCAGAAGTAAAGGTTCTGCTGCGACTTGGACAACTCCTTGGCCTTGCTGAGGCTATCAGACGATGCCCTATTAACGGGAGTAGAGACCATTGGCGTCATGGCTCGGAGCTGAGGCTCAATGACCGCATCAGAAATTCCCTGGTGGTCTGACACTGATCCAGGTACTGAGCTAGGGTCTCTCGGCGGAGGGGGGGACGCAAACATAGGATCCGATACCGTCGATATGAGCGACTGTGGACTCGCGGCAGGAAGGTCGATGGCAGGATCATTGTGCTCTGTAGCCTTGGATCGGTACCAGGCTTGGATGTCATCAGGCGTCTGCAAGGGGAGGCTATCCCATTCCTTGACACGGTCGACCTTGTTCTGTCTTGGTGTCCATGCAGCTTGGGGTAGGAGGGCCGGTGACGAGGCAGAGTCGAAAACTTGGGTATGATCAAGGGCTCCCGAGAGCACGCGGAAGAGAGCAGCTTCAGTCTCGGCGAGTCGGGTTTCTAGTTTGTTGAGATACCCATTAGGAATTCCCCTGATCACTTGTTGTTAGTATTCATCAAGGCTATCTGACTGACTGTATGCAGATGGTTGCATACCTTTTGCTCTGCTCTGGGTATTGGCATCGTCCAGGCTCGTGGCTGCATTGGAGACAGAATGGTCTGCGGGGAAGAATATTCAGCCTCAGGACTTGGCCAGACAAGGGTCCTCTCAGAGTGCCGGGGAGCCACTTACAGCTTCCTATCACACTTGAACGATGTTAGTCAACTGCCGTGGTCAGAGTCGCCTAAAGACACATTGTCGGACTAACCCGTCGTTTCCTCTGGCGACAACTCTCGCAGGCAATGGGACTCTGCAAAGCGCTGCCTTCTCTCTCGCTGCTGTTTCGGGACATCTTGCGATTCCCTCTTCTTTCTGGAAAATTGAACTCGAAGTAGAATTCCGTATTGAAAACCACTATTGCCGTTGTCGTCCTCCCTAGTCCATCGAGCATGGCCGGCGCAAAACTGGTGTTCAAGAACAAAACTCCATGGCCGCTGCGGGGTTTTCTTTCTCCGCCGGTGCCCCACCCACCGGAACGTGCCGTGTCATGGCCCCACCCTCACCGACGTCGCCCCCGACGCGGGCGCGTCAGCCTCTCGCTGGTTTCCTTTCTCGGACAACGATGCTTTTTTTCGTCCTCATAGTCTCATTTCTCTCAAATCTCGCTCTCGCACAATGTTCCAAAGGCGAATAGTTGGCTGATCTTACCCCAGTCTTGGCACATCTGGCACTTCTGCCATTGTCTCTTCCGCACAACAACGTCCGTTGACCGCCTTCCTCTCCCTTTCCTCTCCTCTCCTCTGTTCCTTCATAGGTTCACTCTCCTTGTACCTCGGCGGACAACTGTCTTGTCTCCCAAGGCAGTCTTCTCTCTCTGCTCTTCCCCACAATCACACCATGCTTCGGGTCCCCACCGTTCCTCAAACCGTCCACTGAAGACGGGCTATCAATCCTCAGATCTTCACTCACCACCAGGACGGCCATCCCACTCCCTCCGAATGGACGCCGTAGAGTCGCCCAATGCCACCTCCGAGTCGGGAACCCTCAGCCCGGCACACTTCAACCACTCACGCAAGCGAAAACACTCGGGCTCAACAGACCGTCCCACACGCGAGTATGGCTTGATGCGAGACACGGGCAAGCATGACACCGCCCGCTTCGTTGGCTCAGGCAGCGGCATTCACTTTATCCGGGGCGTTTATGTCAGGCTGGCCCGCAAGTCTGCCCTCAGGACATCCCAGTCCACTAACAACATTAGCGACCTCGTCCCCGGAGAAGACGACCAGCTCCAGCGGGAGACCTCATCGCGTGATGGAGACGAGCAAAACCTCTGGCGCAGCTCTGAGTTGATACCAGAACCCGAAGGCGATGACTTCAGTCCGACCTTTGAGCAACTCGTCGACTGGTCGAGGAACTACTTTGAAGCATGGCACCCGACGCTTCCTTTCCTCAGTGCCCCAGATGTACTCAACCTCTTTGAGGAAGTTAGTGCTGGCGGCGTGGCTGCTCTCGGCCACCTCGAGCGCTCGATTGTAAAGTCGATACTATCAATCTCTCTAGCTGACAGTCGCCAAAAGGCTCCCTTCTCTCAGCCAGTCCCATCCTCCCTCGTCTTCCGCACAGTCGAGGAGGCAATGTCGGCGTCACAATTCGCCCTCTACCAACCAGCTTCGATCCAAGCCACACAAGCTGCCCTTGCCATACAACTGTTTCTCGTCTCCATGTTGAGACTGAACTCGGCATCGAGACTAGGTGGTTTGATCGTCAGAATGGCTTTCCATCTGGGCTTGCACCGGTGCCCCTCGAGATATCCCTTCTTTACCAAAGAGGAAGCACACATGCGCCGACGCGTCTTTTGGTGCATTTATTGCACGGAGCGATTCTTATGCCAAGCTCTAGGCCTCCCATTAGACATCCGGGACGACGACGTCGATGTGTGTTATCCCGGCGAAGAAAAGCACGGGACACTTGCCGACGCAGAGGACAACAGATTGCAACTTCTGACATACTTGGTCAAGCACGCGCGGATACGAGGGTTGATCTTGGAGCTGCGGAATAAATCAATCCACTCACGCGACGATACCGCAGATCGGTCTAGTTACGTCCAAGCAGAGCTTGCGAAATGGTCAAACGAGATCCACGACGCGGTCGAAGACGAGCATACCCAGGATGAAACCTCCCCACAACCGCCAATCTCTGCGGGACATCGGATTTTCTTGCTTCTGCTAAAGTACGAATCCATGATCTCTCTCAACCGCCCAATGATGACGTCCGACCCGTCGAGCCCGGCGTACTCTGCTGGTCTACAAAACTGCATATTTGCTGCCAAGTCCATCTTCATTGCTTTGAAGAGGCATCACAGTCAGAATAGGATTCCGGGTGATCCTACGAGCGCCTGCTTGCTTGAACCGTTGCTTCAGCCGTCGTTTACATGGGCTGTATGGATTAGCGCGTTCATTCTGATTTACGCTGGTTTTGAACGACAATTGCCTTTGGCCAGTGCGCTAAAGTAAGTATACCACTCAACTGCCTTAGTACGAAAGCAATCTTGAGGGCTAATTGAAATGCTTTTGGTAGACACGTTGAATCAGGCAAAGAAGTTCTCCGCCACATCGCCTCTCGTGACACATCATGGCCAGAATACTGCCTCTCCGCAGTCGACGAGCTCACCGCAGCCGTAAGAGAACTATCCGTTCCAAACAACCCTCTTAGACGACAACCAAGCACCAGCAACCTTGCACCAAACAGCCATCTTCGAACCGACCTCGGTCAACAAGCTCGACCGAACAGCAGCTCAAGCAGACCCAGAGTCCTACGCTTCGACTCGACAAACACCCATCAGCCAACCGGATCCAGCCTCCGAGCCCGCTTCTCCCCCTCCGTGGCTGCATCCTCAGGCCGACCAGACGAACCGGGCCTCGTGGCGCCAGATAACACAATCTGGTCACAAAATCAAAGCGACGGACTTTCAGGGCCGACAGATGACCAGTCCGGTCGATGGCCCACGCAGGCCTCGCCGACGTCGGGCCCGTCCGTCAACGCGGGGTGGACGGCGAGCACGCCGGGGGCGCAGTCTGGATTCCAGGCGACTGCGCAGCAGGATTCTCCCAACTTTGACAGCCAGCCGTTTTCGCTTTCGCTAGGCGCCGCTACGTCGTTTCCTGCGATGGGGACTTCGGAGAATGCGCCTGGCGAGGGGCAGGAGTCTATGGTTTGGTATGACCAGTTGTTTGCCAATTCTTTTGGGGCGATTGATTATCCATTTCTGGCGGCGGCGCAGTTTGATCCATCTGTGGATCCTACGTGGTCGTATTTGCGGTAATGCTTAAAGAGGAGTACAGAGAGAAATCTGATGGAGGCCGAGGTTGCGTACATGACTACTACAGAGGAGAAGCTGGAGTATCGATATTTTTTTAATCTTTGATACCCATGTTCCTAGTAAATTGAGGCAGGCAGTTTGTCTCTGCAACTCCACATGCGACATAGCGCCGTTTGCAATAAGCCTTGAATTTGTTGCATGCTATTTCGGAAACCGCGCAAGGCCACTGGTTTTCAACTCCACGGGTCGCAATATGAATGCAGATTGGTAATTGGTATGATTGCAAGTGAGCCTATGGATCTTCCAAAGAGTTGGACCAAACAGGAACCAAGATCTACGTTGGGCCTACCCTTTGTTGAGGATGAGATCTCCGGCCCAGCGATCTGGCTCACCACCAGTAGCTCTGGGAAAAGATACCGACAGACTGGAACTGACGATTACCGACAACCCGCCAGTTCGGGTCGTGGTCCCACAGGATGCAACGCTCACGAGACAAGCGGGGCCGACTTGTTGATCAACTTGAGAAGTAGTGCATGTTGACGAATGAAGGTTGACACAGAGCATGGGCATAGCCAACACAGTATATGTAGCTACGACGTCTCTCATTCTCATATGAAAATTATGTATTCAATACAACCCCTCAACATAATTATATTCCAAGCGGTGCAGTGGTGCAATCTCTCTCCAGCGTGACCGTATGCTTTCTTCCGGCCTTCAGTAGGCATACTTGGTACCGCTCGCGCCCATCTTCTTGTTCGTAGAGACCAACCAGAACCGCAACGCCCACGTACCAGCAATACAAGCAAATGCAAAAGCGGCATTGCTTGACATAGCCGTGAGATACCGAGGTCCATCGCTCTTGGGGTACTGCAAGATTATCGTTAGCTCCAATCCTAGCAAAAAGTGACGCGAGGGATTTACGTACCAAGTAAGCAGTGTAAATGTACGACGCATTAGCGATAACGTTTACAATAGACAGACTGACAGCCTTCTTCTCCTGCGTAGATCCCAGCGTCGCCGAAACCCAGCCCAGGATGCACGAGTTGACTGCATACGCTCCAGACGCGAAAAGGAAGCAGGAAATGTACCGCGCCGCCGTATTGAGAGTCGCGCACGAGATGACGAAACCGACAATGGCTATGCCCATACACGCGGTGATGTGCCAGGTACGTTCGTTGTATTTACCAGAGGAAATGCCAACGAGGTAGCCAAAGATGCCGGAGATGAGGTACGGCGGGCAGGTGAGGACGAGGGTGATAATGTCGTTGAAGCCGAGGGAGCCGACGACGGTTGGGAAGAAGTTGTTGAAGCCGCATGCAGACTAGGATCATTGTCAGAATATGAACATTCGGTGGAGGATCAAAATTGGACTCACGAGATGCATGTTTTGGATGAAGCAGAGGAGCCAGAGACGAGGGTCGCGAATGGCTTGCATGAAGCCTGCCTTGGCACCCTTGCTCTCTTCAACGCCGACGGTATCCCTGAGCATACGATCGTGAGCGAGTTGGCGCTCCTCGGGCTTCAGCCAGCGGGTCGTAAGAGGGCTGTCAGCGAGTGTAAACATGCCAATGACGGCGACGCCAAAGGTCAAGCACGCCTCGATGATGAACAGCCACTGCCATCCCTTCAACCCGTGGTTGCCGTCGATAGTGTTGAAGACGGCTGCGGCGATGAGGCCCGAGAAGGACGTGGCAAAGATGTTTCCCGAGTAAAGGATAGACAGACGAGTGGCGATTTCTTTGCGGGTGTAGAAGATGGAGAGCATGTAGATGGCGCCTGGGTAGAAGGGGGCTTCGGTCACGCCGAGGAAGAAGCGGACGATGACGAGGTGGGTGTAGTTCTTTGCAAGGGCGGTGCAGCCCGAGACGAGAGCCCATGCCATCATGCAGACTGCCATGTAGATGGATGGCCGGACGTGTTTCGAGGACATGAGCATGTTGGAAGGAATTTGCATGAGAAGATAGCTGTTGACCACCCCGTCAGCGTTTGTGTTTGAGGAATTGAGGCCTGGGGGAGATGAACTTACCCGACGAAGAGGATGGAGATGCAAGTATTGTACTGTGAGCCTTGGAGACCCAAATCCTTTTCGAGACCATCCAGACGGGCCTGGGCGATTGCGTTTCTGTCGAGCTGAGCATCAAGTCAGTTGCTTAGCTCATATTCACCGTGGCAATACAGATACGACGTACGTAGTTCAGAAAGTACATGCACCTTGGACATGTCAGCTATTGAGTCGAATCAACAACATGCAAGTTGAAAACCTACCAAAGTGTCGGCATGATTCTAAAGTCAAGCTTCCTGACAAGGGCAATCTCTTCTGCGCTCGTCTTCGCCACAGCACCAGAGTAATCGGCCCCAGGCTGCAACACGCCACCCTTCTCATCCTCAGTCGACATCTCGACAAAGTTATCGTTGGGCTTAGACTCAAGGTCCAAGTCTTGCTTCTTCTCGTGAGCCATTGTGGTATTTGTCTCTGTGCAGACTCAATTGAGATGACGGGAGAAATTTGGGAAGATTGGCGATATGCAGCAAGTAGGAAGAGGAAGGTTGACCGCTGAGATCGCTGAGTCCGTGGGTTGCAAAGAAACGAGACTGACAGGCGTCAGATCAACTCTTATACCTTGGATCTGCCTGTCTTTTGCCCCAGAATATCTGTGCTCAGTCCGGGGTAACTCCACGGGGTTGTGTTTAATCATGCCATGTTTTGTCTTCTACGCCAACAGAAACCTGACCCGGTGTCCCTTTTCCCTAGAGGCTTTCCTCGCAAACAAACGAGGAAAAGTCTCCCTGGTTCCCCGGACTCATACTAGCTTACGCGGACAAAGAAACTACCGGGGCATTTGGGGTAAATCTGCGGGGGACGCGGGGAAATGGCATGGCAAGCCAGGTTCTTCACCACGTTTAGCTGGGTTACGATGAGGGGGAACTCGACGAGCTAGGGGCACATGTTCATCTGGATTGGTGTTGCTAAGGCTATTTGACGGGTCACTTTGCTGACCCATCCGGTCGGACGGGCTTGCGGGGGCGTATCGGGCCCAGAGACGTGGGACTGACTTACCCCGGATCGCTAAAATAAAGACTAATGGAGGGTTGCGCATGGGGTTTTGTTGATCCTTGGGATCATATGAATTGGAATGTTCCTAGATTGAGACATGGAAATGAGTCGAGTAGGTCTAGATCCACAGGCTTTGGCAAGAGGGCATATTCTACGCACAAGGTGATCTGGAAGATGAAATAGAGATAGACGATACGACGCTAAGGTAGGTTATGATCGCGAGTTCATATATCAGACGACTGTAGAGATGAGATGAATCATGGCTTGTAAATGCCTTCTACGCCTTGGAGTCGCCTAGGACTTTTCGATTAGAGTCTAATATAACGCGAATATGAGCCTTTCTTCTAGCATCCTGCTGTGGGAAAAACGACTCGTTGGTCAACCTCTCTAGATACAGCTCATACGCGGGCATGTACCCCTGAACAAAACGAACAACCTCCGCATCTGTCATGCCCGCACCTTTCTTCTCCCGCAACGCCCTCTCCTGGTCCAGACGCCAGTGGTAGACGTTGACTAACTGGTCTGTGCTGAGGTGAAGGAACGCGTCGAAGCGCCAGGGGCCCATGAAGCTCTCGCAGTACCTTTCCAGGTTCCGGTTGATGAGCTGAAGATGCTCGAGGCTATGGCTGGCTAGTGTTGTTGTGGATAGCTGAATGTCCTCGGAGTTTGCTGTTGATGATTCCTTGGCTCTTTTCCACTTCTCCTCAACTTCCTCCGGTGACAGTGGCTGGAAACCAAGGCACCAACCCTCGAAGATGAGAACCTCCAGAGGTGGGTTCCTCGGCACGGCGTCCCACTGTGACTCTGGGGCTCTGCCTCCCTCACCGCTGAAGAGACTTTTGTCGAATGACGGCCACTTGACGGGCTCTGAGTCTGTCTGATTTGACTGTGGCTTTGACACATCGTCGAAGAAGCGTCGCGCTAGATCTTCATCATGTGTCCCGGGTTGTCCGCGAGTCCGGAGAAGGCCATTTCCGGGAGTAGAATCTCTCAATGATACCAGCTGGTCATGGTCGTGGTACAGGTCGTCTAGTGAAAGCGTTCTTGTGTTGATGCCATACTTGGCGTTGAGTGTGTTGGTAAGAGCCTCAGCCCATGTTGACTTTCCACTTCCCTGCAGGCCCGAAAGGCCAAGAATAAAGGGGGTCGCCAACTCCGCTCTATGTGACTTGATTGAGGGGAGGACTTGCTGGATGACGGCTTCCAAGGCTGTCGTGTCAATCATGGTGAAATATTACCTTGACACTCTACCACCTGGCGACAAAAAAACTTGCCAGTTGGAAAACACCTCTCAAGCCCGAAACCGAGGAGGGTGCGTGGGCTATCGTTAGAGGGATGCACGTGTTGATATGCTTTCAAATGCTTTCAAACGTGGGGAAGCTCGTAAATGACTCTGAGTAAGACTAATCCAGATTCACCGTAGCTGCGTTAAAAGGCTCATCCTGTGTTGCGTGGGAGGCAAATAGGAAATAACTCAATACCGTCAAATGATAGCCCTGCGGACTTGTCTTTGTCCGCTGGCGAAGACACATCCGCGGACAAAGGCAATACCGCTCCCCGGACCCCAGATCGCCTCCACCACGAACCCCAACTCCACAAACTCCCGACACTTGCGGCGCATTCCCGGAGATGGTGGGCGATGAAGACGGTGATCTAGCCGTTGTCGGCGGGAGTCTGACGGTTACAAAAGAAGACAACTTCACTGCGCTCTGACATACCCTGCAGCACAGCCATCACCACCAACCTCAAGATTTATCTCATCTTATAATCAAGGGAAAGAAACGAATCATAATTACCCCTCGACTCTAACCCCTCATATCATAGTATCACCACACACATCCACCCACCTTAACCCCCTCCCATTCGTTCAAGATGTCGCCCAGTGCGCTCCCCGCCCAAAAGTCTTACAGCATCGCCTCCATGGGGGCTGATGGCATCGGCCCGGAGGTCATCGAGGCCGGTGTGGAGGTTCTCAAGGCTCTTTCCGAGACTCTTGGCACATTCGACCTTAACTTTACCGACTACGACTGGAGCTCCGAGACTTACAAGAAGACCGGAAAGTATATCCCGGACGGCGGCCTTGAGCAGCTCAAGAAGCACGACGCCATCCTCTTCGGCGCCGTCGGTGCCCCCGGTATGTTATCTCCGCAGGTCAAGACTCAACCCGTGCACACCACTAACCGGCGCAGATGTCCCCGACCATATCTCCCTCTGGGGACTCCGTTTGGCAATCTGCCAGCCCTTCCAGCAGTACGCCAACGTTCGCCCCACCCGTGTCCTCCGCGGTACCCAATCTCCCCTCCGCAACTGCGCCGAGGGCGATCTGGACTGGGTCATCATCCGGGAGAACAGCGAGGGCGAGTACGCCGGCCAGGGGGGTCGCTCGCACCGCGGCTTCCCCTGGGAGACTGCCACCGAGGTCTCAATCTTCACCCGCCACGGTGTTGAACGTCTGATCCGCTTTGCTTTCGAGACGGCCCGTAGCCGTCCCCGCAAGCTTCTCACTTTTGTCACTAAGAGTAATGCCCAGCGTAACGGCATGGTTCTCTGGGATGAGGTTGTCTATGAGGTTGCCAAGGACTTCCCCGATGTCTCTCTTGACAAAATGCTCGTTGACGCCATGACGACAAGAATGGTCCTTAACCCTAAGAGCTTGGACACCATTGTGGCCACCAACCTGGTAAGTACATGTTTGTCAACTTAGTTTATGTATGATTAGGGGACTAACGAAGGCTCCAGCACGCCGATATTCTCTCCGACCTCGCTGCTGCCCTCGCTGGCTCCATCGGTATCGCTCCTACCAGCAATCTGGACCCCAGCCGCAAGAACCCCTCCATGTTCGAGCCCATCCACGGCTCCGCCTTTGACATTACCGGCAAGGGTGTCGCCAACCCCGTTGCGACCTTCTGGACCGCTGCCGAGATGCTGGAGTGGCTCGGTGAGAAGGAGGCCGCGACGCAACTCATGGAATGCGTCGAGAACGTCACCGGCAACGGTATTGTCACTGCCGATCTCGGTGGCAAGGCGACGACGAAAGAGGTCACCGCTGCCGTTGTGGCTGAGATCAAGGCCAAGCTTGGCAAGAGCAAGCAATAGAGGGTCATTTTGATAGAAGAGATATGGTGGAAGATCTATGATTGCGCATGAGGAGGACCTGAGCTTACACGATAGGAAGCAACGAGGAAATAGTATACCAGCATACATGTACATTTACACACCCGGTGCGCTTACATGGCCGAAGACGATCTTGTCAAATCTCTTTATGAGCTACCTTATCCACAGACCATCGGGTACCGTTCTTATCAAACTCCAATGTGAAGTGAGTCGCACTTGGAATGCCACCCTCCTTCATGATTGATAGTCAAACTCAATAGTCTACATGGTGATCTCGAGCTCGCTCAACGATCGAGCAGTTCCTAGTATCACCCTAATTTCTTTAGAATAACAGATTGATCGTGATACCCCCTTACATCCTTCTGAAATTGTCAGCATCATCTTCAAAACAAATTTTGAAGTCGATATAAGTTCCTACATGAGTGCTTGATGAATAATAACACACTGAGTAGAACAGAGATGATGCCAATGCAAGCACCTTAGGCAAGTATGGTACGGATAGAGAATCTTGAAGTCCATTATGAGCATCTCGATGAGAGCCTCAATAATTAGCCCGTCCTTCTCAAGCCACTTACGTCAATGAATTTGTTTCCTAAACCTGCAGTGGCATGATGCCGCTTAACCTCCAGATGAGTATGTAGGAAAGGTCTAGAACGTTTCGCATCGCCAAGTCCATGAGATGCGTGTGCTATTCCTGTACAATACGTGACTATGTTCTAGAATTTTTGTGACAAGCTAGTCTTCTTTCTTTGAAGCAACAGGAGGTTACATTCCGTTTGCAAACCGACTCGCTCCGATTCAGCCAAGCCCCTGGCCCCCCGACATGAAACGGTTCTTAGTCGGGGCGGCCGATGAATTTGTCTCTCATCTTGAATTTTCGATCTTGACTCTCACGAATTATCCCATGCCTGTTGAATTGACCAGGTACGCTTGAGACGTGCACGTAATATTCTCTAGAACACGTGCTAAATGAGCATCGCCTGCTCCGTGCTGTGGGGGGCTATGTCAACCGACGAACCCGTCACGAGATGAACGAAAGAACCATATTCTTACCCACTTCACATGTGAAAGACGACAAGGGCGTTCGCCCCATCAACGACCTTAATTTTGTCCTATCCTCCCCTACGATTCGCAGTAGCTGCCCGATCCGAGTCAAGTCTGTTCTCACCAATCCCCAATAGCTTAGCGTACAGGCCGTGCTAGCTGCACTGCTGCACCTCTCAGCCTTGACGATGTAACGACGGACCCAGCGCGCCGGGCGCTCTGACAGTGATGTTTCCATGAATCGCGTGGCAGGGGAAATGGGGATCTGACACAGCCCGCTTGTTCTACCGTCGATCTAGAAAGAAAGATAGAAGACGGGAATAATAAAAGGCACTAGGACGGCAAGGGACGGAGGTACAGCGAGGGCACGGTTGATGGCCCCAGTGCTACGTCTTTTTTTGCGTCGAGAACTCTCGCTCCGATGTTTCCGTGGAACGTGTTTGGAATCTTTCTCGATCCATCTGTGAGCACTGAGTAAAGGTCGGGAGGCTCGGAAGTCGCATCTACTGCGTCATCCGCCGACCAAGCGGAGCGGGGCGTCTGATACTACAGAGTGCGTACAAAGTCGCGATCCGGCGGGCCGTCATGTGCAGGTAGGCAAGGTAAAGTGAAGTAACGTATGTATGCACTTTACATATAGGCATGTGGTGAAAGGGTAGGTAGGACTGATCTCGCATCCCACATCTCACATCTCACATCTCACGATGTGGGATCAACGGACCCGGAGCCCCGGAGGGAGGGCAATCCGCATCTTGCAGCGAGCGATGTTACTCGGCCTCGAAAGTGACGGGAGCTTCACATATGACATGGATAGTCTGACAGGACTGACTCTTTGACAGGTCATAGGCGCCGGCGGCTAAAGAAGACGGACGGGTGATGGGCACACGCGAGGTGGCGCAAGTCAACTATCAAGCGACGGATAGGTCGTGTGCCCGGTCTTCAACCCAGGTAATCCATAGCATTCCCAGCACAAGGCAGATCAGGATCAGGATCTCCGCGAAGAAGAGGATGCCCGTCAGCCACGAGCGGGCGCCCGTAAGGCGAGCCATAGCCAATGACCCTGAGGTTAAAACTGCCCGAGGGACCTCTTAAATGGAGTCATAGGAGGCCGCGGGAAATCCCATTGACGGCGTTGATCAACGCATCCTTGAATACGTTTGTTGCCTAGGCACCCTGGACCGGCGATGGGCGATGTATGATGTGGTAGCTCATAAACATGGGAAAGGAGGGGAGGGAATGGGCTGCTGCGTTTGGATGGCAGGAGAGTCATGTTGCTTCTCCTGTATCATGAAGACATCAATCCCTAGTTGAGATCGAAAAAGAGGGGGGATGAGTGGGTGGATGGATGGACAGCAGCAGAGAAAGTCGCTGCGTGTCAAATGAATACCGACTAGTTTGCCCTCATCCCGTGGTCCGACACGCCTAATCGTGCGAATAGACGCTTTAGGTTGAGGGAAAGGTAGACCTGAGCAGACCGGGCACTCGGATACAGCTCCATGTTACCTGTCCGAAATTCTGTCCGGCGGTTCCAGCACCAACAACGCTTCTTCACAAACCTTTTGATTCGGCCGTCAAGTTGCAAAGGCCGAAGCGTAGCTCTGAGCTGCGTTAGTCTCGACTTCTCACAGTTCTGGATGGGCCCGGAACGTGGGAATGATGGAGACAAGCCAGAAGGTCTAGATGTCAGATGAGTTCCGGGTTCATGGGATATCCATCGACTTCTAAACGTCGTAGACAAAAAGCCCCTATATACCCTTCAAAGGTCAGACCAGGGTAGAGCCTTGATGCAAGCAATGGCATGCCTGCATTGAATAATAGGAAACATGGGAGAGTCTCGCGAAATGGGGAAATGCAGAATTGGGGGAAAGAAACTGGATAACTGGACGTTTGGGGGAGCTTTCCTTGCGCTTTGATCCTGTGCCTCTGCTGCAAGTTGCAGAATAAGGGAGGACTTGGACCAGCTTTCTGGGATGAAGCTCTGCATTGGCAAAGGAAAAAGGTCGGGCGGGCCTGAATGCAACTTGTGCCCTTCCCCCCTCTAATGCCACAGCTCCCTCCCTTTCCTACAATACCTCAGCTGAATATGCCCTTGATCAGTTGAACACAGCGTGCATGCGCTTCTCTGCCGTGCTTCTTCTGTGCTTCTGCTGCCACGCCTTTGTCGCTCTCCCTCTCTCTCTCTCTCTCTCTCTCTATGCCTTCACGGTCTCTACTAACGCGTCCCATGTGCTCTGATGTCCGGACTTGACTCCGCACTAGCGTTTGACGCTAGAACTGAACACAACCGAGCGGACAACGGTTCTGGCTCGAGTCAAGAGCATGGGAACCCCGGGGGCGCCGGCTGTTCCCCAATATCTTAGTCACAAGTACGTTAGTAGGTCCTTTTGCTCTCACCAAGGGGCGCCGAAAGTCGATCACAGAAGCTGCAAAGTGGGCGGCGTGGAAGGGAGAGCCGACGCCAGGGTCGGCCCCTGTGTCGGGAGCTAATCGACGTGTTCCGCAACGGAGTCCGTCGCCGATCGTGGAGAGCCAAATCCTCCGAAAGTTCATGTTCCGACTGGAGTCTGGCTAGATCCCGGGAAACATACTTCATGTCTCACAGAACTGAGAGGTCTTGGCCCTGGCGAGTTCTGGCCAAGGGGGGCTTGGGGGCCACGGCGCCAAGTATCGTGTCTTGTCTTGTCAGCTCGACACCACTCCTATCCCCTTTCATTCGGTGATTTAATTTGCCTTTCCCAACACACAACCCACAAAGGGGGGTGGGTGGGATGGAGGCGGTAGACGCGGGCAAAGAGAGTCCAGAGCATTGGCGTTGCTGATTGAGGTGAAGCTCTGGGTTAATGCCGGCCAAAGTTTGCACTGGAGGGAGGATACCAAACACTTGAAGCCAACACCACATTGTGACCGGTGCCAACCACGCGACTAGGACGGCTTCCCAGGACCAAGGAAGCTCCGCCAGTCCGTCAAACGAGAATCCGAGGACAAGGGCCCTGCTATTGCTCCTGCAGCAAGTGTTGCTACGGATGCTACAGCTTTCTTGGCAGCCCGCCGCTGACCGCTGCTGCTCGGAGCTCGAAAAGGAACAACCTCTGGAATGGCTCAGATACCACCTGGGCACGTTTTCGAAACCAGGGACCGGCCGGTCAGGCATCCGTCTGATGTCGCGATGCATTTCATGCTGCCCTCATGATTCGTGTTGCGACGGTGGGCGAACGTGCACCTGGGATCCGCGCCACCACACACACCTCCCTCTCTGCTTGGCCAGTGAACACCTTTCCATATGAAGTAGTTGACCGCCGCTTCGTGTGGTTGGTAAGAGGGAGAGAGAGGTAAGGCGAGAGAGCTCTGGTTTCTGCTTGTCACTCAGATCAAGCTTATCGAAAGTTACTGTTATTGCTGTCGCTGCTGCTTTTCCGGCGCGCGCGCAAACGAGCTCCTCTTTCAGTCGTTCTTTTCTCTTACTTTCCTTTCCCTTCTCCCGATCCTCCGTTTACTTACGAAGCCTTACTCTTTGATAGAGACATTAAGTAGAGCTGCCTCAATGCAGTCAGGAAGCAACGAGCCAGCCGCTGCGGCGGCGGCTGCTGCTGATATCACCAGCGACAACGAAGGCGCGCAAATAACATCGTCAAAGGCAAGCTTCGAAGACGCGCCGCAAGAACAGCCACCCAGCACCTCGAACTCGGGCAAAAGCCATCCGTCCGAAGACAGAGCTCCAAGCGAGGACGCCGGAAGAGACAACGGCAGCAAATCAGCTTCACAAAAGGTTCCGAGCAGACAACCATCCGTCGAGGTAACCCGGGCAGCAGTCGTCGCAGGATCATCATCGCAACAGGGAAGCCGAGCCGGATCCCAGCAGGGCAGCAGGAGGGGTTCCAACGAAGCGGCCGTGGCCGGCGGCGGCGGTACAGCCGACGCCCCGACCGCTGCGTCGGACGCGGCGATCGCCAGGGAGCGCGCGCCCGGCGACGAGAACCGTGAGGCATTCCGCGACTCCACGATCACGGCCGTCAGCGAGAGCACGGCGCAGATGCTCGGTCGAGACGGCGTGCCAAAGACCACGACTGATCCGGCGGCGGCAGGAGTCCTTGCGGGAACGGGCGAGACCCCCGGCGACGACGACGAGCTCGAGCCCCTGACAAAGTACGTCGACTGGACGGAACACATCTCCATCTCCATCGGCCCGTTTGTCATTCTCTTCTTCGATCTCGCGCTGCCGGTCTGCATCTACTACAGTTGGCTTCGCGCCCGACGAAATGATCGTCGCGCCGCGTGTCAGTCTGCCTACGACGCGGGCGTGGAATGCGGACTCCCTCCCGTCCAGACGGTTGAGAGTAGAATTCTCGGTTTTGCCATTATTGCTTTCGGTTTCGGAGAAGTGTACATCCTCATTGTGCGAGTGTATCGACTCATCGCCCGCTTCGACGAGTGCGCGCCGCTGCTGTCCAAGCACTGGTGGGAGCTGGACGCTACGACCTGGGTTTACGCGCTCGGTCTGATTGCCGCCTTGGTACCCTTTGTCTGCTCAACCACAGTTTACGAGCCGGACGTTGTCGAGTGGCTGTACCTGTACTCTCCCGCCTTCATGTTCATGGTCCTGGACGTCATTGCCTTTGCGACGTTGATCCCGATCAAGATCCCGTTCCGTATCAACTCGGACCCCAAAGGCACACGTCTCAAGCCCATCGTCTACTATGCTGCCGAAGACTTCTTCGCCGTCGATGGAGCGCAGAACAGGGAGTTCCGCAAAAGATATGTCGAGCGGTACGACAAGTCGATGATGTTCCGCAAGATGATTCTTGAGTTGACGCTCTTCTGGATCGGCGGCTGCACGGCGTACATTGGCTACGTGGCCGGCATCATTTGGAACCTGGAGTTTGAACGTGCGTTTGGCACGACGTTGGGCGTCTTGTTTGGATGGATTATAATCTGGGGTGTCACTGCGAGATTTTGGATCGAGTACGCGATCAAACGCGAGCAAAAGTGGTGGAAAGAGAACAAGGCCGAAAGAAACGCGGCCAAGCTTCAATGAGCCTAGTGTTTAATCACAGTTGAGCCCTCCCTGGTGAGAGAGAGAGAGAGAGAGAGACAGACGGAAGAGAAGCAGTCAGATGGTGGCGAAGAGAGAGGGGAAAGGGAGTGGCTCATTACTGTAACCTAGTGTCAATAATGGCACTGCCAAGATCATGTACTTATGGAGGACGCATGGGTTCTGACTGACAAGACAAGGCACGAGAGCCTGGATACCCAGGAAAAGAAAGATACCGAGAGGGCGGATTTTTGCGATTAATAAGTAAATCATTTCTTGCTTCTAGACATTGCTCAGTGGTCTCATCAGTTTTCTAAGGGTATGATCTGATTAGATCTCAGCATGGAAGTACACGATAAGTGATCTGAATAGAATCAACTCAACATCTACCGACACGAGATGGCATCCATCCATCAACGGCGCTCATTTCAACTACAAAGTAAGCGAAATGGCAAGGTTAACAGGTCTCCCACCTCGAAACAGCGAAGGGCGGCCTTCCTAGAAAGCCAAGCCTGGCCCAGGCTCCCAAGTTCGTGGCAGCATGGGCCGCAAGACGCACAGCGGAAGAGAGTTTTGGGACCCGAGGCGAGTAGCTTCTGTGGATGTGTGAGAGAAAGATGGTGTGGTGTCTCGTGGGATGTCGCGATGTGATCGAGGCAGCTCGAGGCCCGCGGGACGGCGGTCGGGTCCCCCATTTCTGATTTTCTGGGGGAAGCTCTGGACTCCCGTTCGAATGAGGCGAAGAAGAATCAAGGAGGAAACCGTCTCGCAACCATTCGCAGGTACGTACTGGAGTTGTGAATGTTTCGTGGTGGCGTTGCACAAAATGGAGTTGTGCATTTTATGTAACTCTGCAGCGCGCCTACGTTTCCCATCATGAAAAATCCATGTTTCTAAACGTCTCATTCATCTGTGTTGGTATTGAGGATGAACATGCTTATGCGCTCCACGATATAATGCCGCTAGATGATGACAGCGGGTAGAGTCATAAAAACATTTATGCGCCTCACCGCAGCATCTGCTCACTCATGATAAGCGTTTACAGAGATCCTGCCTCATCATGAGACATTTCTTACAACATAGCCCAACATGTACAATAGATGAAAATCCGAAGCGGCAAAAGAGGCAATCAGACGAGAAATTCGATTCACGAAATGAAGTTGGATTGGTGTTTGGGATTCGAAGTCGTCTCGAGTCTCGCTTCATTCTCATCTTTACTCGAAAGAGGGGTCTCACTCAGCTGCTCTTTCAGCCGCATCGGATGGAACTCCCCGATTCAATCTTCATCATCCAAAAGCCTCATACACTCTCCATTGAACAGCTCACACAAACTTCAGACAAATTCGCCCCAATTGACAACTTCACACAATGAAAAAGGTTGACCCGTGTGAAAATCTGCTCATCACCCATCAAACAATGTAATTTACTCACGGCAATCCCACCGCCAATCGCCCCCCCACTGCCTCCCGCCAAACAACTCAACAAGTCTCCCGCGACGAGACCAAACTCGGCGGTGCGTCCAATTCCCGATTGTACCCGGGGGTCCAGTCCGGATTCCCTCCCGTCCAATCCCACTAATCGGGTCTGAGCCTGGCGGGTTTTCAGAAATCTCTGCGAACTATGTAATTAGTCTGCGAGGTCTACCAATTGAAGCAAGAAGACGGCGCAAATGAGGGGCACGAGGTGACGGCTTCATCGCTGACCTTACCTTTCTACTGGGACCTAGTGTCGCTCGGCTTCTAGACGATGAATGCGACGTGCGTGGGGGGCTCTTACGAGGTTTTACAAGATCGCCTGCGAGTTTATTTCACTCATAGTATCAGAGCTCACTCATAGTTCGTAGACAATTCCACAATGCTTGCCTTGCAACTTGCAGAAGGGGGTCTAACCTACGCGGAACAAACCGCTCATCTATCGCCAAGATGATTTGCTCATGAGATCTCTTTTTTTTTCACTCACTTTTAGACTCATCTCACACACACACCCTCCATTCCAGCCCAGTTCCCAAGAAGACTAAAATCTAAAATCATCCTTAGCCTTTTCCCTGCCGTTTTAATCCGCGCATCGGCTACGCCCTACCCTCCAATGACACCGCCCTGAAGACGACCGACGAGAGAGTTCAGCGCACTCATCCCCCCTGTCAACTCGAGACTCAACTCACTTCCTCTCCTCCAAAAGTAAACCTTTACCATCCCTCTGAAACTCGTCCCATCGCCCCCAGCATTGGGGTAAGGTGACCCCCCGCTCGTCCGCTACCGCACCGTCCGGCGTCCCAGGTGATAAGATCCCGCAAAATGAACCCCGAAAAGGAACTCCTTCCCGCGACCAGCGCCGGCCCCGCGCCGGTGTCCCAAACGCCCGGTCCCGATCCCGACATCGAAGCCTCCCATTCCGCTCTCGGTGCCAGCCCCGATGAATCTCACCACCGTGCCGGTGACGACGACGCCCTCGCCATGGTCGGGATACACAGCCAACCCTACGACCCCGCCGTCGCCGCCCGCGCTGTACGGAAGATAGACTGGTTCCTCATACCCGCCATGATTTTTGGATGTTCGTCACACTCTCACTCTCTTTGAGTTTCTTCAAGTCTTCCCTCATCCTCTCACATGTGCTCACCACCTTCATCATCCTCGATCCATCCCTAACGCGCAACAGACGGCCTAGTCTACTACGACAAAGCAATCCTAGGCTCAGCAGTCCTCTTCGGCATGACAACAGACCTCCACCTCTCCGTGCCCCTCCCCACCGGAACAGGCGTCGACACGTCCCGCCTCTCCTGGGCAACCTCCCTCTTCTACTTCGGCATGCTAGCAGGCCTCTACCCAATGACCTACGCCCTCCAACGCTACTCCCTAGGCCGCACCCTCGGCACAATCGTAATCCTCTGGTCCGGCATCTGCATGCTCACCGCCGCAGTAACCTCTCACCAAGGTCTCTACGCCCAACGCTTCTTCCTAGGCTTCGTAGAATCCGTCATCCCCACGGGCTTCATGTGCATCGTCTCGGGGAACTACACCCAGGCAGAACAATCACTCCGCCAGAGCTGGTGGTTCAGCGCCACGGGCCTCTTCACCATCATCGGCGGCGCCCTCAACTACGCCTTCGCCCAGGTCCGCGGAGGCGACCTCAAACCGTGGCAGTACATCTACCTCCTCGCGGGATGCCTCACATTCCTCTTCGGCCTAGCCTGCTTCCTCCTCCCCGACTCCCCCGTCTCAGCATGGTTCCTCACCCGCGAAGAGCGCTTCGCGGCAGTAGAACGCCTCCGCCACGGCCAAACCGGTGTCCGCTGCACGAAGTTCAAACCGCACCAACTCCGCGAAGCCCTCCTCGACGCCAAAACCTGGCTCGTGGCGCTGATGATGGCCTCCGCCTACACGATGAACGGCGCCGTCTCCGGCTTCGGCCCGCTCATCGTCTCGACCTTCGGCTACACCTCGCTGCAATCGATCCTCTTCCAGTTCCCCCTCGGCGGCCTCTGCTTCCTCGTCATCCTCGCGACGGGGTACCTCGGCACGCGCTACACCAACGTCCGCATCATCATGCTCGTGACGTGCTGTCTGCCCGTGATAGCAGGCTGCGCGCTCATCTGGCGCTCTGACTGGACGCACCACGCCGCCGCGCCGGTGGTGGGCTACTCCATCACGGGCTTCTTCGGCGGGGTGGTCAGCCTCGTCATCACGCTCGGCATGTCCAACGTCGCAGGCCACACCAAGAAAAGCTTCATGGCGGGGACCATCTTCGCCGCCTATTGCGTAGGCAACATTGTCGGCCCGCAACTCGTAAAGTCGCAGAGTAAGGCATCGCACTACCCGGAGCTGTGGCTCGGGCTCATCATCTGCTATGTGATTTGCATCCTGGCGTCCGGGGCGTTGTACTACGTGCTCTGGAAGGAAAACAAGCGACGCGATGCGTTGCCTGTGGATGAGGAGGAGCGAGCCAAGCTTGCTTTCCAGGATTTGACGGACAAGGAGAATCCCTATTTCCGCTACGTGTATTAGCAAGACAATACTTTGTCTTGCGTGTTTCGAGAGAGACCATAAAGCACTCATTTGCATTGTGATCGGGTTGAGACTTACTCGTTCGAGAAGTAGAAACACCGGCTGCGGAGAACCAAGCTCCCAGCCTAATGCTAACGTGGTATCAAATCACGAAATAATCAAATATCTGCAAGAGTGCTTCGAATGTCTTCCCGATCGATCCATACATCGGGGTATCATGAATTATGCAACATGAACAGCGCATCCCTTCATGAGGATGCCCATCTAGCTAGAAATACAACCATGTTAAACCATGCGCCAGAGCCGGAGCCTTCCGTCCCATTGCTTTTTGGCCGCGGTATGCCCCGTTTCCGTTCGTCATGATAGTTGGCCCAAAATGATGGTGGGCAGAGAAGTAAATACGATCAAATCCCCAGTCATGCTATCAGAGCATGAAGGCCGGTTGCGCCGAACCATCCAAAACGCCATTCTCTATGCATGTGTCTTGTCCGAAAAAAAAAACGCCGGAAAATCTGTCCATGGAAATCATTACTCCGTATCCCCTTTATATCTGCCCACAGCGGTTTCCGCTTTCTTCGTTTTGGTGTAAATTGCAGACGCTCGCTCATCTGGGCGACCTTGGAGGGTTGCTTGGTAGCTCTGCCGGCATATTTTCGTCCCCACGCCCGTCGTTCAACTCTACAGGCGAGTGTATGGTGCCGGGTACTGGTGCTGGAGGAGGCGGTGGTTGCTGAGGCGGGTATCCGGGTCCTACAGTTGCGCTTCCCGGTGGTGGTGTTGGGTAAACACCTGGTAGATCCGCCTTGCTGGGCTGCATTGGTTGGACCATGGGGAACTGAGGGGACCCCATCATGCTGCCAGACTGACCCGTGTGCTGAGGTCCAATGGGCACCTGCTGCTGGTACATGCCGTAGTTCTGGGCCGGCCAGACACCGCCTTCGGGGGGCGGTTGTTGCTGAGGTGGCTGCGGAGGCCAATTGCTGCCGGGAAAGTACGCCGGTTGGAAGCCATGGGGTGGCACAGAGTTCGGCGGAGACGGGTTCGTTTGCGAGTGCGGTGATTGTGCGTACGGCTGGCCGTAGTAGGCGTATGCGTGGGGATGTTGAGGAGGCGGGTACTGGTTGTTCCAGTGAATGTAGGTCGGGACGGCGGAAGTCATTTGGGGAGAAGCGACCATCTTGTCCCCTTCGGCCTGGATAGTCTTTTGCGAGTCGGTGGTGCTAGGTGCCTTTTCCAACTTTGCTTTACGTAACGCATGAAGAGCGCGGCCTGTCATAATCAGTCAATGGTCCTTGTCCTTCAAGGCTCTCTACCATGTCAGTAGTTAGGAGATCAAAGCGTACCAAAGACACTAATGGTGATAACGAAGAGCACAAGGTTGACGACAGAAGTAGCTGTGCCGGCAAACGTAGCAGCTACGAAGCCATCGGCAAACGGCTCAACGTTCATCTTATAATACACTTCGTACTTGGGACCGAACGTTACGATGAAGGCATCGAGGGAATCAAGATCATCTGCGTGACTAGCAAGCAGGGCCATAGTAATCAACCAGAAGACGACAGTGAGTAGCTCGAGGCCGCTGCGCACAATGTTAGTCGGGGCGCTTCTCCCAGTTTGCGGGGGGTTTCCTTACAGATGCACCCAGCAGTTGTACATGACGGGAATAAACATGACGGCTACGCCAAGCCATGTCAAATAGGAGAAGGTCCAGGCGAAAGCAAACCATGAAAATGCTATGCGCAACATTAGTAATGGCACACAAGAGCAGGTAGAGGCGGGGATGGTGGTGTTACGTACGGAAACCCTCTGTACCGCTAAAGGACTGCATCGTAAAACGCAAACAGTCAGTAAAAGTGAACCAAAAGGGCGGGATCCAAGCAGAGGCCAAACCAGAGGCCAAGAGATTCTCGAACATACCGTTATCCTGCGATAGCCCGTGGCTTTCTGCATAGTGGTGAGTCCAAAGACTGTTATTCCCAACGTCGCAATGGCGAGGACCTAAGATTTCAGAACCGTCAACGTGATGTTCGTCCGAGTCATTTCGCGTAATCCGGTTTCCCTTTAATGTAGTTGGGGCTAGGAGTAGTGCCCTTACAAGCTGTGCAATCCTGACGCCTGCGATCCAAACCGGCATGGCCGGAACATGGGAGCGGTTCCTCCCATCGTTGGGCCAAATGTTCTTGGTCAAAAAAGACATGGGCGAGGATGCGAGGGGTTTAGACCCCTTGGGTTCAGGTTCGGGAGACTGGGTCCTCGTCGGCTGACCCGGTGCCTCACGAGGAGACGGGGCGTTGTCGGGCCGTCGTGATGGCGGATCGGAGGCAACAGTCTGGAGGTTGGTGAGCGGAATCGAATTGGGGTCGACCGGATCCTCGGTCGCGACGTCGTCCCTCGACGGGGAGGGGTCGCGGGGTGGTGGCGACGACGTCGTGGTGGTGAGATGGGGAGAGCGGTCGTTGTTTGTGGCTAGACTCGAACCAAGGTTGTCGTCGTTTTCGTCGCGAACAGTATGATTTTCGGGATGGGTCGATATTGGGGGCGGCGCAAGTGGTGGTGTATGAGGACCTATGTTGGGCGCGTGGAGGTATGTTTTCGCTGAAAGAAGGTTGGAGCCTGTCGGTCTCGAGGTTTTGTAGTTGGCAGCAACAGTTGCCAGAGGTCGTGAGGATGTCGAGAGGGAAAAGGTAGGTTTGAGCTGGCGGTAAGGTGAAGCTGGCGGTGGGTGTTGGTGGTGGTGGTGGTATTGAAGGTGCTCGGTGAGGTGCTGCTTGCTGGGTACCTAGTAGCGGTGGTGTTTCTTTCGCCAATCGACGTCACAAAGGGTGGAATGGCGGAGGCTAAGGGCTGAGCGCACTGAGCAAATGTTTTTTTCCCTTCGTTCCGTTCCTCCAATGCAACAGTAACGTCTTTTTGGGACGGTCAACTGCTCGGGGGGTGTGTGGATGGAGGGGAGGGGAGCCTGGTACACACTGCGTAGAACTAGTGTACCTAGACGGTAGGAGGGGGAGGGGGGTCCCGGTCCGATCAGAGGGAATTTGGCTGGTTCGCTAGCTGGCTGGCAGGCTGGGGGACCTTGGTGCTTGGGAATCTCTGGCGTCCACTACTGTTCGGGGAGGTGTGTGTGTGTGAGAGAGATAGAGAGAGAGAGTGTGAGTGAAGAGCTGATTGTTGGTCGCTGGAGCTTGAAAGAAGGTTGGCACCGGTGGTCGGGGGCGCTGTGGCTTTTCGTCTGTTCAGGATCTGCCTTTCCTGTCTGTGTCTAGACACTTTGATGTTGACGGGTGGTGAGATGAGTTGAGTTTGCAAGGGCCCGTTCTTTGGGACGAGAGTTGACGTCTGGTCGTCTGCGAGTGGTTTGCTGCTGGTCTAGGACTCTAAGGTAGTGCCGGGTGGTGGGAGGGAGCGGAGAGTATCGGCAGGTTTCCTGTCAATCCTGTGTCCCAGTAATCCTGTGTTCCTCTTGTTGATCTGATCTGGGAAAAGGCCGGCAAATGAATGGGTGTGTGGGCGGACGGAATGGGGATGGGGGATGGGGATGATGATAGATGTGATGGGGAAGTGGTCAATGGGTAATAGGAAATTGGGAGCACGGCTTGGGATTGGAGGGCGAAGGAAGAAGGATGGATCATGGACCAAGAACCAGGACCTCGCCAGTCAAGGATTCGAGATACACTACATAGTATACGTACAAGTACTCCGTAGTAAGGTTGGTAGAGGTCAGGATGGAGGCAGATGCGAAGAGGAACAGACAGGAACGAAGCTAATCCATCTTGAGGTACTGAATAGGCACATGGATGGATAGACATGGTACAGAGCGCAGTACTGTCTGTGTAGGTAGGCAAAAGCGCCGAGGAAAAAAACCTGATCTGAAGAGAAAAACGGCTGCGGCTCGCTATGCTTTGGGCGAATGGACGAATTGGAGGTGGCCAGGCTTTGCTTGTTTGTTCCGTCACCAGGTTAGGTACTGAAGCGTGTCTCTGTACCGTACCTTCTGTGCAGTACATAAAAGATGAAACGGAACACCGCTGTCGGCCGTCGACAGACGGAGAGACAGGCTCACTGTCTTTCGAGTATCCGTATTGGGTTGTGCTGGGCATGGCATCGTGGCCGTGGTGGCATCCAACAGCAACGCAAAAAAAGTGGCCGGGGAAAGAGAAAAACAACCTGGAGCCACAGACTTCAATGACGAGAAGTGGATGATCCAATCATCAATCGAAAATAAAAGCGGGTTCCACCAGACACAGCGCCAAGAACAAATGCCAAGCTTCCACGAGGGCCAACATGCCAAGAGGAAGGAGGGGGGGCCTTTCTTTTGCTGTCTCTTGCTCTTTTTCATTTCTCTCCATCTCTCTCTCTTTCCCAATATTCTTCTCTTAGGGAAATACATCGACGAGGTACCTGACCTAAGGTGAGATACCTAAGGTAGTCAGGCACGTGCCAGGTATACTATCATGGCATGGTGTCTCGAATGGCAAGAAACGAGCAATGCAACTGCCCAAAACCAAAGACACAAAACACAATGTGGAGGGAAGCTTGGGAAGAAATGAAGGAAGTCGGCGGGGAGGAGGGAAGACGGCCGTTGTCATTGGACTAGCGTCATCGCATGCCCCGCAACGCCAAGCGGCTGGCTGAATTGGGACGTCATGATTCGATAGCCAAACCCGCCTCTTGTGGGAAGTATCTTTTCGGCGTGATCTGTAGCGTCAAGTACCTACTTTGAACTTTCCATCGTTCCTGCTTTCCCGCCTTACCTCTGACTTTCGGGAAAATTCAACGAACCGCACTGAGAAGACGGCCGTCCAATCACCAGATGGACGCATCCTCGGGAGTACGTATCTTTCCGGGGCTAGGAACACCCGGCATTCGACCGTTCACTACTCCAGGTACGTACCTGGCAAGCTTCAGCCGTCTGAGCGTATGATCTTCTCTGCCGCTGTCACCGTCAATTTGCACCTTGTTTTTCCATCTTTCGGCTTCAATTCCTCAATCCTGAGCTCCGCGGTTCCCGTTAAGATACCTTACGGATACTCACCGACACAACTCGATCAGCCTCGAGCATTCAGCATGATCGATATCCGTCCCCCCGAATTCCAACAAAGCTTCCACGATCCACCTACTCAAGGGCCAAGCACTGCCCTCAACATCCGGGAGAAGCTTCAGGTCGCTCTCCATCCCGGTCTGTCATCAAATCCGCTCACCATCAAGCCCATGTCCCGCCTCTGCAGAAGCAATACCCATGGCCCATGAGGTGGATGGAGGAGGGGTGGGCCGCATCGATAGGGTCCCGGTCGTGTGCTTCCAAGACCTCTCTCCGCCCAATCATCCTCCATCTCATCCACCCAGCGCCGCCCCAAACGGCATCGCTTTCTGTCCAGGCCTCTCTGATCACCGCCCCAGTGTGGCAGAGCCATGCACCCGTGGCACAACCACCGACGCATCATGGATCGATGGATACGCAGTACGGACTACGGAGCACACGACGATATCGCGCCTCCAGACTTTCCATTGAAGGTATTCCCTTCTTTTCCGCCCGTTGTCAACCATGTCTCCGCTGCGAACCCCGTTGCTTCGACTTGGTTCGCCGCCACAGACTGAGAAAGTACTTGTTACGGCGTTTTTGCGGACCAACCCAAATTGCGCTCAATGTTCCTCGGGTTTATCACGCGGCGAACCTCTTCTTCCATCGTTCCCGATACGAAGTTTGTCTGGCGCAGTGTATCCCGTACGTACGGAGTTCAGAGTTCGGATACGCTTGCAGATACCAACAAATACGGTTAATTTGCCCAAGAAACGCCGCCAAGCACGAGAGCCATCGCGCATGCGCTTGGATTGCTCGCCCTTGAAGACGTCCATTCAGGCTCTTGCGGCTCCTCTAGACACCACGCCACGCCCAAACACCATGTTATTCGCACCAGCACGGATACTACCTAGTGATACCACGATAATCGATAACACCCTATCCCGTAGCACGATGCTTTCTGGCAAATCTCTCTGTGACTGTCACCTCACAAAGCGGTGGAGAGTCAGCAAGGCACATAACCTACACTAGCACACTAGATGCTGTGGGTGTGGCACCAGAGAGGCGCAAGAGGTCGGGGTGGTGTCCATCATCAGCACCTTTACTCAACGTCTTAGACATGCCTGCCAAGCGGAGAAGAAGAACGTTTTGTTGACGAGGGCCTGGCCGGCTCTGTTGCATTGCCTGCCACAGAATGATTGATATTCTTCTTTTTCTTTTGTGGCTCAAACGCCATGATTTCAGCACTTTGTCACGTACCGGCCCAGATGGCACAAATTGTTACGCCTTCAATCAAACACCAACTGACGAGCTCTTTGGGTTTGTAGCAGAGAATTGGCTACTCGTCACTCACAACTCCTGAAAACTTGAAATTCCGTCGGTTCCGCTGCGCTGCCCACGCCTGAGGGGACCGGCAAATGTCAGCAGGTCGGTCTTTACCCGGCCGTCTATCGGAGTCTCTCGCCATGGTGCGCGGTGTATATCTCTTCCCACGACCCCTCAGGCTCTTCGTTCTCGTCATGTATCGGTGGACCCTGCAATCCACAAAATCAGAGGTTGTGCCGCCGGGTCAGCGAGGACAGACAGGCCATTCGCTAGAAACCTTCCGCTCCTGTGTCGAGCCAGGCAAGGGATGGGGAGGTGCAGCGGATTGGCCATAGGTCTCAGGAAGACCATTGTCGAAAACGGAACAAAGCGCTGCAGCAGGATGCAGACGCAGGTCACAGGTTGCAGTGGTGTGCAACATTCTCGCACTGGACAGGTCTGCGACTCTCCGCCAAGGTTCAAGGTCAACCATTCCGCCAAGATCGCAAGAGAGCCACCGGATGGAAAGGAAAAGCGGGGGTTGGGCCCTCCAGGAAGCGTGCAAGATCTTCCTGCGTCTCCGCCAGAGGCCTCCGCTTCAAAGGTCACTCCTCTCTCGGGCACGCCGTCTCCTCCAAAGGCCAAGACTTCTGCCCAGCACTGTGGCACTCTCCCAACATCTCCACGTATTCCTCGAATCCTCTCTCAGACTCCGTATGGATACGTCCAGCCAGACTCTCGACTTCTGGGCGTTTGAGCCAAGCTCTGCTGCATTTGTCGCCCGATGGATCCCCCCCTCTGGCCACCGTCTTGACCGTCTTGTTGTTCCGTCTCGCTGCCTCGAGAGGTTCCAGATGCTCGATTTCGGGCCCCATGCCCTCCCCTGACTCGGGCCTCCGAGTACCCCTCCACGGCTCCGGTTGACGTTCAAATGAGGCCGGCGCTGTCTGCAGTACCACAGGCACAAGGTCGCGGTTCCTCATCACAGGCACCTGCCGATCCAACGGGCTTGGGCGTGGCACTCAATGGCATCCCGACCTCGCTTGCAATGCTGCCATGATGATAGCATCAGTGCGGAACACCCAATCTCGTTTCCCACAACCCGTTGTCGAATTTACCGCCTCCCCAGGTGATCGGGTCGGAGCACGTCCCCTGCCACCCACAATGACGAAATGGTTCATTTCTGTCCCGTCACCAAGATGAGCGAGCAGCGATCGCAAGCAGGCCAACAAGCTCACGTCTCAAGCTCCATGCGGCTGGCGAGAAAGAAGGCATTGAAAAGTTTTGGGACTATTGGTGAAACGATTCAGCAGGCAAACACCCTCCCACCGCCAATGATGTCTATTGCAACCTTTTTGCAGCAGCGCAGAACTAAACATACCACTGCCCCGCGCGCCAAGAAATGCTGCGACCAGCGCAACAACGCACAGGAATCCGGGCACCACACCGGCACTTGATCGCTTTTCACGTCCACCTCTGAATGGTATACCAACATCAGAATGAACCTTGTGTGCGCAAGCGCTGCTTGTCTTTCTGTTGCCCAGCCGCCGACCCAACCCTAATCTGATTCCTGGTTCGATGCCTTGCTCGCCAGCAATGGTGCTCGTCGTGGGAGCTGACCGGACCATGGACCAATACCCCCGAGATAGCCCGGTTCACTCGATTAAGCTTAAGGTCCAGGCCAGGAACCTCAGGCGCTATCAACGGCAGGCATTTTCCCAACCCCTCGCTTTCATCGCGGGGTTATCCCGAGCTTCCGAAGTGTTCTGCTCGTCCGTACCTGATCCCAGGTAATTGGACACACGGATTTTGCTACTTGATATTGTCTACCTCGTTCTCGGTTCATATACTCACCATCGTTTCGCCGTAGAAGCGAAACCGGAAGCGCGGAGTTGTCTTGAACAACTTCCACGACCTCAGCTTAAGTGCTACAGCCTGAGATCCAGCGACCTCAAGGTACAGATAGGTAGGATCAGTCGTTTGACTTTTGTTGAGCATTTCCGTGAGATACTGAGCATAATTGCTGCCCGAAATTTGCCATCCTGGATGGCTCCGGGAAGTCGAATCATGTGCCTTGTCCAGACACCCACCGCAAGTCTTGGCACATACTGATATGGCCCGCCGAGCAAATCGGAATGTGATCGCTCGGAATTTGCAGGATTAAGTCCTTTTGCAACTATCGCGCCATTTTTCTGCCAGAACACAGCGAGTTACCATGGTGCGAATATAGCTTGTTGCTATGGAGCACCAAAGCAGATACGGATGATACATCGATGTCGAGTAGTGGGTTTGACTCAATTTCTGCTCTTCACTCAGCCGTGCCTCGCAGGCTAGTTGTCGCGGGATGTGGGTGAACCGAGTTAGTCCACCACACTGACCATGATATCTGGAAATTCCTTCAAGTGCCAGCCCTACAGGGCGCATCAACTCTGTTGGGCAACGGAATGCTTCCGAGATGAACGCCTCCGCTATCAGCCCCAGATGCCGTCCGCTTCACTTTAATCTTCTATCACGCCCCAATGTAGAAGCTGAGATTCGGGCACAGGACTAAAGCAGATATGGGTACATGCGAACTTGTACGCATACTGGTACCTGAATCGTGCGCGTACTTGACTCACAGATCCGCATCGCGAGATTTGCCTGTATCCTCAGTGAACGTAGATGTACCTATCTCGGTGTTGAACAGATACTATTGTTTTGAATATCTGGCATAGAGTTTGGTACTGCATGATCCGTGATGTGATTGTGACGACGGCGAATGGGGCTCTTGCGAACATCTTGGCCGATCAGCGGCGGAGATATGCCAAAGAAGCAATGGATCAATTCGCTGTATTTTCCCTGGCTTTGGGACGATCAACTCATTCGGTGCTGCCGATTCGGACTGCACCTGCCTCAGTCTATATCACCTGGCTCTTGAATATATCGAGTCTGAGCAAAATTCGAGTAAGGAGCATGGCGTGCGGGTGTTCTCGGTGCCGTTCCGACTCTGGCCTCGACCTCGGGGCTTGCGATGAAGTAGAGCAACTACCGGGACGATGATGGTGCGGCCTCTGATGAGCTGGGCGGACTGGAGTCTATGGTTGGTAGAACTTTTACGGAAAGATGCATGTCAACACGATGACATGATCCCTGAGATTGTAGAACCGGGAAGTGTAGTGAATGCTTCTTAACTAGATCTGTTACAACTGTAACCTCGACGCTTCTAGGAGAGATATCAGAATCATTTGATGTTGTCCGCTGAGGCAAAGTATGGCACTGATGCCCGGAATCACAGGATTTCTTCTTGAACATCATGTCCTGGGTGTTCAAGAGTGTTCTTCTGTGCCTGCCAGTGTCAAAATTGAACTTTTGCCATGCTCGCTTGAGTGTCTTGATGCTGTTCTCCTTCGTCGCGAACTGATGATAAATAAGTATTGTTCGACCTCATTTGTAGCATCGCATCTCTATTGACGGCATAGCAGATGGTGATCTTGTGTTGTCGGGATGATATTTTCATCTTGACTATTTCCCCCATGGCGTAGTGTCCAAAATTGAACATAGAGCTTAATGAAATGCTTGATCTATCTTTAACATGTATGAACCCCTGGACGTATCCGGGCAACAGGTAGGACAGTGGGAATGGGATATTTTAGCCCAGGGTGCAGTGATAAAGAAAGCCGCACGTAAGAGATACGATATCGAAGTATGTTTCCAGAAGAAAGATACGTGATAGCTGAGTCGTACTGAGACATGAAGCGAAGATGATTGAATTAAAAGGTGTACCGGCGGAATTGTAAACCCGGTCGTGAAGATAATCGAAGCATAGAGCAATTTTAAAGATGCTGGCTAAGTCCTACATGGTTCAATCTCATTTTTCCAGCCGTGTCCAATCATTATCCATTTGACCCTCACGTTCATTTCCATCTCTTTTATACCAGTCGCTGCCGATCCAGATAGAGTTGGCCTAATCTCAGGAGGTATAGACGTTGACGGTGGCTTTCAGGAGGTTGCTGAGGGTGGCAGTCACGCCGGTCAAACCAGACTGCGAGGTAGTGTCGATGTAAGGCGAGAGCGCAGCTCCGAGACCACCGAGATTCGTCGAGATCAGCTTGAGGTAATCGGTCTGACCAAGCGGAGCCAACGACGCGACAACGCCAGATGTCTTTGCCTTGCTCAACAGATCCGTGACCGTCTTGAGCGCAGGCTGGATTTCGTTTGTGAGCTTGTTGACGATGGCGGTCGAGTCGGTCGAGTTGAGGGCTAGGGTGAGGGCCTTTGCGTCGAGCAAGGTGGAGGAGGAGGCCGAGTTGAGGCCGATTGTGTTTAGGAGGACCGCGGGGAGCTTGAGGATGTTGGCGACGCTGAGGGTGTTGCCGGTGGTGTAGTCGAGGCCGTTGAGGGTTGTTGTCAGCTTGAGGATGGAGCCTTGGAGGGTGTCGAGGTTGGCGATGATGCTTGCGCCGGTGCTTGATTGGGAGGGGAGGTTGCCGAAGGGGAGGAAGCTGAGTGGCACTGGAGTTGCTGAGGATACTGAGAGGGCGGCGAACCCGGCGAGGAGGGAGGAGAAACGCATTGTGGTGTGTTTGTGAGGTTGATGTTGTGTGAGTAAAGTGAGATGGATGTTGTCCTGGGTAAGGTGAAGGGGGCACAGGCGAGAGTATCTTTATTAATGCTTGTCCAAGGCTGTTGCTGAATTGCTTGAGGGCTGAGAGTTTTCTTAGTCTGAAGGAGGACGCAACGTCTGTATTTATTCCCATCTAATCTCAGCCAACATCCTCGCCATTTGATGTCACACAACTCGTCCCTTCCGCTTTTCCTCTTCTTCAGCTCAACCTCCTCCGTTGACGAAATCTGGCCCGCCCAAGACAAGTCTATCCGAGACATATCCTCCTCGCTAAAAGAATGTCTCACCGCCGCCGCCTCTGGAAGGGTAGATCTCGACCAGAGGCAGACACCGACTAACCCGAATCTCGGGAGCCTCAAGCCACGGAGCTAAACCCGCATCGCAACAGTTCTGCGAGGAAAGAGGAAAATGATTGGCCTGCTACGCAAGAGGCGGGCAGGGAAACCAGTGACCGAACCGGTCCCCCTTTCCTGTGAGAGAGCCTGCAGCGCCGTTTCCGGGTGTGACGGGGCGGAGGGAGCGGACGCGGGCGGGCTGCTTTCGGACGGCGTCGTCAAAGAGCTATGCTTATAATGCGGGGCCCACCTGTGTTATTCGGTTCAGCGTTAGTGTGTGACCACACTTGACTGCAGCTGACCAATGCCAGAACAGTGATGATGGGCGTGATGGTGGATTGAGGCTTGGGATCTGGACGGTAGTGGCAGGTATTTCGTACGGGCGGAAGATGACATGGCTGGTTGTCACACAGGATCTCCAGAGGCTTGTTGCCTCTTGCGCCGGTGGGCGTTTAGATACGGCTGAGTTCCATCTGGTCAGATGGACGTACGTCTGCGCCTCCGTTCCTCTGACGTTAAGGAGAAAACAAAAAAGAATCCACGCAATTACATATCGAATAAGCACACCATTGCAGCATCTACTAATTGCTCTTCAACACTATTAGTTAGATGGAGGCACGATTGCACTCACTAATACCTTGTTTCGAGGAGATTGGCGCGAGGGGTCAACTCCAAAAAACTTCACGAGACTGTGCCAACTCCAGTAGGTACAGTCCTACATTCAGTCAGCCAAATAGTGATTAGTAAGGCTTATATCCTTACCGTTACCCTTCGGCATATACATTAATGCCGAGTACGCGATAAGGAGGATCACGACCCCGCGGCTATTTAAATACCCATCGGTGCAAAACTCCCCGATGGCTGCGTACAACATTGATAGTTTGCTGATGCCTACTGTGCTTAGCACTCTGTTCCTGATCTAATACAGAGCGGTCTCGACTCTCGCGACCAGTGTCTTCCCTGTCTAGATACATGTATCTACGCTGGAACACGCTGGAATATGGACCGAAGTGGGCTGTAACTTCAGAAACGCGGTTCCATATACAGCATTGGCAGTCACGTTATGCTATACACATTGCTTGTGATATCATCCGTTTTGGTCACTGAATACTTATAGATTCCCCTGGATCACGTCTCAGTGACTTGAGACTCAGGCCTAGAGAAAGATATCTATCGTAGGAGCCGATCTCGGTCGAGCATAGACCGACAGGCTGTGTATTAGAGTTTTAGCATGACCAGTACTGCCTCAAAAGCAAGGCTATAGTGGTGACCGTGGCTACTCTTCATGATTGAGCTTCGGATAAAAGCATGGCGCTGTCGTGAGGGGAACCTGATTACTCGAATGATGCTCGATCGATACATTTTTGTCAAGTAGCTGCTGGTGGGATCAAATTCACGAAAAGTAGGCCGCCGCTCAAAGAAACGGAATCGAATGAAGATAAGGTAGGTAACAGAGGCATAGTGCAGGTCACTCTCAAGCCGTCCGCACTTTTCTCAACATGGCGCCGTACCCGAAATCTTTCGCTAAGCCTGGGTAGAGGTTTATCTATGCACCACCCAGCACGCCCTTCCAGCATTTGACAGAAGAGGAAGCCAAAAACTTCGTGGAGCATGGCTGGCTTCGCGTCGAAAACGGTATCGATCCAGGTGTTATACGGCGGTAGATGAAGGATCTTTGGGTCCGTTGCGGGTATGATGCTGGCGACAAATCCACATGGGCACAGGAGTACCTTCACCTGCCCTTCTATCGGCAACTTCGTTACGAGAAGTTCGCGCCAAAGGCGTTTGACAAAATCACTGACATCATCGGCGGTGTTGAAGCCTGGGATGACGAGCGAGAACGCTGGGTGGGGGACAATTTTGTGGTCAACTTTGGTTCCGAGTCCAGGTCCCGAGAGTCGGACAACGTAAAATTACCCAAGCAGAAAGGCGGCTGGCATTGTGACAATGACTGGTTCCGACAATTTCTTGACTCCTTAGGAACAACGTTGACGGTCATTAACTGCTTCACGGATATTCCACCAGGAGGCGGAGGTACTTTATTATGCGAGGATGGCTTACGAGGTATGAATCCATTTCCAGCTGTCATAATCCACAATTACGTCTGGTTCAGACTTGATGGCTATTGAACTCTTGCTGACTACTTACCTTACTGCAGAGGTTTGCAAGCGACTTTACGACCACCCTGAAGGTCTCGACCCAGCTCTAACCGCTGATGATCTGACTATCGGCGTGCGCGAGTGCGAGATATTCCAGACTGTCGAGGCGAAGAAGGGCGACGTCTTCATCCTCCACGGTCTGGTTCCGCACACAGCGAACTACAACTGTCACCACTATGCTCGCGTCATCACCAACACCCATGTCACCCTGAAGGACCAGCTTCATCTGGATCGACCTGACAAGAATTATGTAGGTCATATGAGAGATGCCATTATGACGACGCCAAGTTTGCTTAGACCCTTGCGGAACAGGTCATTCTTCGAGCACTGGACCGAGAGTCTATCACGGAGTTCAAGCCCACGCGCGAGCGAAAGTTTTGGTATCCTCGGGACTTTTGCTTCAAGAAAAAGAGGATTGAAGATGAGCTGAAGGCTATGAAAGATGCCGCAGCTGCAGAAGGACTGGACGCCAGCAATATTGATAGCATTTGGGTGAGTGAGAAAGCTCGGTCTGAGTTCGCGAGGACGAATGGGTTGTTGTTACCAGTGCACAAAGAGGCTGGATTTGAGACGACGCAGCACTTAATTCAGTAAGTAGAGAGACGTAGCGGGCATACAGAGATGTCTTTATGTCCCTCAGTCTATGCGCGTAATCTGACAACTTGATGTGGAAATAAGGACTTTCTGATTTCTACCGGCTAGAATCATCAATCACCGGCGGAATCTACCGTTTGGTTCATACAAAAAGAATTCTCGCTGCCGAGTGAGCATTAACCAGTGATAGTTCCAGTAAACGAGTGGTGTTTGTTAGTTCTGGATAGAGATACAGTATAGATAGAATTTGCCATAAATCACGATACTTTTGAAAGTATTGAGTGACACAACCATCCAGGACTCATCTAGCTCTGTTAGGAATGAGTAGAAGGTCTCGAATTCTTCGTACTGTGTACGAACGCGAGCGAAGTACTCGCAAGGTCGTTTGCGGTTGCACGGTTATTGTGTGACGGAAGAATGGCTTCCTCGGCTATCTGGTTCCCGAGCGGTTAGGTAATCGAGGATCGAGGCTAAGGAAGACGTCTTTCCTTTTGCGATGCTGTGAGTAAGGGTTCTTCGTCACCTCGCAGAGGTCGGCACATTCCTCGGAGTTATGCGAGTAGTTCATCTTGCTGTGGCCCAGGCCACGGGCCGAATCATCACAGGCAGGCCTGGAACGGATCGAGGAATGTTACTAGTAGGGGAGGTAATGCCCGTTGCGAGCTCTAAGCTATCTTTTGCTCTTATGGCCGTAGTGTAATTTTACGCTTGGGCTAAGTCGGCTAGTTTGGCTCTTTGTTCAGTTTCCTCGATTCCCGAAGATCTCGGACCCTTTCGCGGACCGCGGTGCACAAAATGACTGTGGCCCATCCTACTCTCGGAAACTTTCATATTTGTTGATCCATCAGAGGGCGATGACTTCGACGTGACTCTGCCTCTTCTTTTCTTCTTCCACTTGATTCTTGACGTCCTCCATGTCCATCCTTGCAACCTTTGCCTCATCGCCGTCGAAGACTTTGGCGACTTCTTCCAAAGTGAGATTCTTTGTTTCTGGGTAGAAGAAATACACGAACAAGAGATAGCAAAAGTCCAGGATCTTACAGACGGATCAGTTGAGGCAATTATGGAGCTGACCACAAGGTGAGGGTCACTTACAGTGTAGAACATCGCCAGCGTCCATGCATGACCGGCTGCTGTGGAGTTATCCCAAGCAATGGGGTTGGTATAGCTGAAGAACGCGTCACATATCAGCATTGAACATGAGCTTGGGAGCCTCACTCATTATGTGATCTCACCTGCCTAGGACGATCAACCCCTTGACAAAAATAGTTGATATGACGCCGGCCTTCGCCCTGAGACTGTATGGCATGATCTCCAAAGCGTAGGCTGCCATGACCCCGGTCCACGCGATCTGATACGAGAGACTGAAGAGCCAGATGAAGGCAATTTAGGGGTACCCAAATCGGGCAAGGTCGTGAGTACGCTCGAACTGGGAGCTAATGATGGTCCATCCCATGTACATGAGCACCATTCCCGTGGTGGCTGTGAGGAATAGTGGTCTTCTACCAAATCGGTCTATGCACAATGAGAAGGATACCGAGACGACGAGAGACAAGAGCGTCTGGCCGCCGCTGAGCTGTTGGGTTTGGAAATGAGCCGTCAGAATGCTTCAAGATGGAGGTTTATACTCAGTGAGGTAGATAGATACTCACCAGAACCTTGTTCGTCTGATCGCGAATGCCAGCACCCTCGTAAATCTTATTGGCGTAGTTGGAGAAGAGATTTGTGCCGCTGTACTGAGACACCATCGCCAGTGAGATCAACAAAACAACCCTATACCTATTGCCCGCAGTCCGAACAAAGTCGAAGTAGCTGCTGGACTTTTTATCCTGGAACTCAAGAGCCAACGTCTGTTTCATCTCTCGAAACTCATATACCACTGTCTCATTTGTCTTATCCCCGTTGCCGTGGTACGTGGATAGCATGTTTTCAGCGTCCTCGTAACGCTCCTTGGCAACTAGCCAGCGAGGTGACTCCGGGATCCAGTAGATGAGCGAGAGAACCAAGATGCCGGGGAACGCCTGAAGTATGGTGAGCGATCTCCACGACCAGTCGCCCATGATCCGGATAGTCGCTAGGGCTAGCCAGGAACAGCTGGTCGATCCGACTCCGTACATGCAGTTGACGATGGCAGAGATCTTTGCCCGGTGCTGAGGGTGAGCGATCTCGGCTATCAGGAGACCGGCGCCGTTGAATGAGCTTCCGAAGCCGAGAATGAAGCGTCCGGCCATATACACTTCATGCAAGGATCAACACTCGGACTACGCAACGGAACCTGCGACTCAAAAGGCTTACTTACTTCCTTCGCTGTTTGATAAAGCTCCTATGAAAGCGCCGATGGTCTCTATGACGCAACCGATAATGATGGGCATTTTTCGGCCGTACTTGTCTGCAAAATATGGACTATGTGAATCTGGGTTTAGCAGAAGTCTCACACTAGACCGCAGCTTGAGTCTTGTGGTCACACTCACACCATCCAGAAACTGGAAAGAGATCCGACATCGAGAATGGCAACGATGAGGCCGAGTCTACCCCCTGCAGGATGATTGAAGGAACTCTGCCACTGATCCATGACTTGTGAAGTGTTCATAAGCTTCCTGCATCCCTTCGTCATGAGTATCTTGTAGTGCACTGGTGTTTTGGACTCCATGTGCAAGAGAAGGAGCTTACGCATCGAAGCCTGTCGATGCAGACATCATCATCAAGACACCACACCAGAAGTACAACTTCCTCAGTCCAGGGTCCTTCCACCACGTAACTGGTTCGAATTCAGGGGCCTCAGACCGGGCCGCTTGCGCCTGTGCATGTTTGGCGTTGCGATTGAAGATATTTCGGGCCATCTTGCCACGAATTCCAAGTAAAGAAGGTGAGTGCTAGAGCAAATGACACAACGTATCGATCCCATATGTTCATCCGTAGAAGAGGGTCATGGGAGTTTGCTAGCATTTAAGCTCATGGAGTCGACGATCTGTTGGTCGTGACCTGATGGTAATGTAAGAAGCTGAGACAGCCGGACGCTAGGACTGCCGTAACCTTAAATCATCAGAGCATTCCAAAGTTTGTTTGATGTGCTGTTTTCTCACAAGAAGATGGAAGATGATACATGGGCGAAGATAATTGAAACTGAGGAGTCACGGGAACAAGGGTCAACCCTGTGCGTACTTCGATCGCAATCATATCTGCCATCTCGTATCTTTGAGGCATCAGACGATGCATCGGCGGACAATGGATGAAGTCGCACTGCATTTTGGTGGTTCAGATTCTAGATCAAGAGAATACATGTATGTTCAATAATCAGATAGCCGACTGTTTACACTTAAGTAATACGACATGCCTTTTATACCAGCTTCCGCTTCTGGATCTTCACCGTAGCATCTCTATCAAGACTTACGACACCTCGACACTCCGCCCCCTCCATGCCCGGACCTCTGCTCGCTGGTGAACCATCTAAACGCGACCAGCGCACAAACTCCATGTCGAAAGTGGTGACCATCATCGCAACCGCCGCTAGAATCTCATGCTTGGCGAAGAATCTCCCAGGGCAGATGACGCTCCCACCACCATACGGACAGTAGTCACCCAGCTTGACTTTGCGCATTTCTGGCTGCAAGAAACGCTCGGCCCAAAAGTCGCGTGCCGGGTGGCCTGGGAACGCCCATACTGCCTCGTCGATGTGTGATAGCCAACTGGGTGCCAGGATGAAGTTGTCCTTCTTGAGCGTATATCCGTCAATCTCGATGTCTTGCCGCAGACGCCGCGAGATGGGGATGCTCGAGCGCAGACGCAGACATTCGTTGTATACGGAGTTCAGCAAAGGCAGAGCCGCTAGCTTTGTGATATCGATATCGAGTACTGATGTCATATTTGTACCGACGACCATGGCAGTCTTCACCTCGGCGCGGATTCTTGAGAGGAGTTGCGGGTCTCGGACCATCTCGAATAACATGTATGCGGTCATGGGAACGGCGTTAGCATTGATGCTGTTCAACGGCAGAAGTTAGCAGATGACCATGGGAGAAAACAACAGGAAAATATCGGGGGTCAGGAGAGATAGGAAGAGACACCACTCACGCCCAAATGAGGCCCATATGCATTGCTGCACGTCCTTCGAAGCTGATACCGTAATCAACAAGTGCAGCATTTCGCTCACGCACAAGCCTGTGACCAAAGTTCTCTTCCCAATCAGCATCGCTGTCTGGGGGACAACCAGCAGTTGCTGCCGCCAGCCAGTCTTTGGTGGCTTCAAGAGTGCGGTCGCGCGCTGCCCAGCCTTTGCGACACACTAGCTTTGGCAGCCCCTGCATAAGTGTCATGAAGGCAGCATCGTAGTCCCAGAATGTCTTGGCTTCCAACGAGCCCTTTTGGAGAATTCGCGGACCGACTAAAGTAATGGTTGATGCAGCGAATTGGTACGTCTGTAGGAAGTCGTATAAGCCGACAATCGCTGGTGCTGATGCGCCTTCTGGACAAGTCTTGAGCTGTTCGGAAAACTCGAAGACAAATTTGGCCGTCAGAAAGTCTACGGCTGACTTTTCCGTAAGGTTCTTGAGGTATATCCCATGAAGTATGTGCCAAATGCGCCCTTTCCCTACAACGCCGGTCTCAGATTGGTTGAGAGTACCAGCCCCTGAGTCGTCCATCCCCAGAAGGGCGGCATCGCTGGCTGGAAGGCCTTTGACCTTGTGTGCGATACGCAACTGCATAAACTCGAACGAAAGACTGCTAGACTGTCGAAAAATTGCTTGAATGTTCGAGGCGCCCATTACGAGGTACATGGAAATAGGACCTAGACGCATAGTCACCGGTCCTTTTGTTGGTCGTTTGACACTTTTGTTGCGGTAACGTCGATCAGCGTGATGACCATATACTCAACATATAGTACTCAAGAATAAACTTACAGCGTTTCCTCATAGAACTTATGAGGATCTCTGATCATCTGAATGCCATTCCCAACCCATGGCAACCAATATGCCAAGGTAGGTGGCTCATTTCCTCGAAATTGGCGGTTCTTCTTGCTGCTAAGGTAAAAACGGCATGATGTGAAGATGTAGGTGCACAAGCAAACACCAAAGATGACCAGCACAAAGTATTTGAAAGCGTGAACTATGGGCCAGGAACTGATCCTGAGTAGAATCAATTTGATTTGATGAGTGAATGGGAACTCATGATCGTCCATGGTGGAATTTCGAAATCTCGTGATGTTGGCAGGTTGCCGAGTCACCTCGAAAACCCGAGCCAGCTCCATTTCCAGTGGTCTCCTAATACTTCAGTGGATTCAGTTCTCGTGCTGCCGCGCGGAGGCTTGAGCTTGACGACTTACACACATGCTGCTCAGACTTTGCTGAAGGATGATACATAGTGGCACCCGGGCTGCATGTGATTGTGGTCATTTGCTGTCGAGTAAGAAGCACTGTGTCCCACAGACCGTAAAGGATTGTATTCCCTGCCAAAGGCTTGGATGCTATTCCACCGGATCTGGGTTAACGGATTCAAAAGTGGCCGAATTGCCCCGAGTGGCATTAGAAGTCATACGGAGCACATCTGTTTCGAAGGATTCGGGAGTACGACGATGCTATCAGCCTTACCAATCAGGTGTATGTCCTCTTTGCCGAAAGTCCGACCCACCTCTGTCATATGTACTTGACATGAGCCATGGGAGCGGTTCTGGACTCGGTAATCCTGGTAGGGGAAGGGACGCGATTTACACGGTGCAAAAAATCGCTAGATGATGTCGATGTAACGATGTCTACCAAGATAGTAGCTGACATGGGTACATGTGGATATGTGTAATGGCTACACTTGCTGATTAGTGTCAGCGGCCATGCTAGTGGTTCTGCTGCCTAAGACAACGAGACTAGTTTGCAACCCTGCATTCAGAATCACGATACTTGGCATAAGCACTGTGAGCACAGCCAAATGGACCCGCAAAGTCAGTCGCGCCATAATGATGTTGGATTGCACTGTGTCAGACTAGGATTGCAGGGCCTAGGACCAATCCAGGGCACTCCGGATTGTTGATGATCCATAGGCCCAAATAAGGCAACGCTAGGTTAACGGAGGTGACCTCCGAAGTGAAGGAAGAAAGAATCATCACATCGTGGCCATAATCTGTTGGGCAAGTCCAAAGAAAATCCAGATGGCCACGGGTGAGAGGCCAGACTTAACCACAATGCCAAACAGTTACTCAACTATCATCATCGGCGCAGGAGAATCTGGAATCGCCGTGGGTTGTATGCTCAAGACCAAGCTGGGTACTGACGACTTCCGAATATTCGACAGACAGAACGGTGTCGGAGGGGCATGGTTTGCCAACAGATACCCGGGCGTAGCCTGCGATATGTAAGTGGAATCAGTGTGTCGGGAGGCAGAGATGATTGGCCTTTTCTGATCGTGACGTCGGATCTGACTGTTGATGTAGCCCGGCGATTTTCTACTCGTATTCTTTCGCCCCAAACTATGAGTGGACGACCTTGTTTCCTCCAGGCCAGGAGATCCAGCAGTACTTGGACGGTGTCTGCGACAAGTTTGATATCCACAGCAACATTCAGCTCAACACCGAGGTATCAAGTGCTCGATGGATTGATGAAGATGCCGAGTGGGAAGTCAAGGTGACCAGTCTGAATCCCCAAGACAAGACTTCAGAAGAAGAGGCTCTCCGGTGTAAGATCCTAATTACATGCGCCGGTGAGCTTGTCGAGCCCAATCTTTGGCCGCAGCATGTCCCAGGAATTGAGTCTTTCCGAGGACAGGTCTTTCACACCGCGCAGTGGAAAGAGGATGTTTCCCTGACAGGAAAAGATGTTGTCGTAATCGGGGCAGGCTGCACTGCAGCGCAGCTCGTTCCGGCACTGGCAAGCCCAGAGATTGCTGCGAAGTCAATCACGCAGCTAATGAGGGGACCGCCGTGGGTTATGGCTCGACCTGAGAAACCTCCTCCGCGTTTGATGGAGGTTGTTTCCACGTTGCTTAGAACCATACCTGGACTAGGCTTGTTTCTTCGGCTTTGCCTCTTCCTGTACGCTGAATCAACATGGCTCAATGTCGGCACGGGCTGGTTCGGCAAGAAGCGGCGACAGTGGTTTGAGAAAAGACTCTCAAGTCACCTGCGGAAGACGGTGCCACCTAGATATCACGACATGCTCACACCACACTTTGGTGTTGGATGTCGGCGGATCATTGTCGACGGTGGATGGTTGGAAAGCTTGAGTCTCCCCAATATTGAACTTACCGACAGACCTCTGGTTTCAATCGAACCCCAGGGCATTGTATTAGGTCCTCGACCAGGAGAAGAGCGCTTGGAGTTCATCGAAGAGAAGTGCCACAATGAAACCATCCAGAAGCCCGCAGATGTCATTCTCTTGGCAAATGGGTTCGAGACTTCGACTTACCTCCATCGCTTGAAAGTGCAAGGGAAAAACGGCAAATTTCTTCACGATGTCTGGCAGGCAAATGGAGGCCCTGGCGCGTACCTCAGCACTGCAGTTCACGGATTCCCCAACTTTTTCATGGTTCTGGGGCCAAACTCCGTCAGCGGCCACTCATCAGCCATTTTAGCAAGTGAAAATGTGACAGGATATGCTCTGAACTTCCTCAAGCTTGTTCTGAGCGGACAGGCCCGTACTGTTGAGATTCAGCTAGAAGCCGAGCAAAGTTACACGGCTGATGTGCAGAGAAGGTCGCTAGACAAAGTCTGGCGAACTTGTCACAATGGCTACATACAGAATGGAGGCTGGAACAGCTCGATATGTCCGTAAGTCACGCGATAACTTTCCTTTCACTTGCTCAATCGTTTAAAAATACAAGCTGACGATTTGGCATCTTCAAAGCTTTAACCAAATCCATTTCGGGTGGATGTGCAAACATCCGATATGGCAGCATTGGGATATTGCATATACAAAGGCTGGAACTCAACAGAACAACTTAGAACTTTCTAGACGTCGAAAAACGGTGTGGGTGATTGCTTCATTCTTGGCTATATTTGCTCTTCTTGTTGGGTATTATGGCAGATTACACTAGTCGCTGGAAACATCTTGACATCAATTCACCAGGCGGAGAATGAACATACCATTCTTGAAAGTAATAATTCGCCGATACAAACGAATGGCTCTGGGCGTCTTACATCTAAAACTAAAATCCACGAGAAGATACCCAGAGCTGCCCTGCGATCAACTTCTCTTTCCACCTTGTTCATGTAGATTACAACATCCGTCTGCTTTCTTGAACATACTCTCTAGATCTGACACATCTCTTTACCGAGCCTTGGTCTCGCTTCGACATCGCACTCGCCCCGTCATCGCTTCTCTTCTTTCTGGATGAAACGTTTCTGCCTAAGACTACTTTAGTCGGGTTTTCACCGAGCTGGGTGCTCTAGTGCCTTGTCTCAGATGATAGCATAATTGCCACTTAGTCCCGCTGCCAGAGCGAGCTATCCATAGTCCGGACTCTCGAAAGCCGTATGCCGAGCAAGAAGAAGCCCAATCAGACAAGATTATGTGAGAACTGCTGCTAAGCGCCAAGAAGTGAGGCTGGTATTTCTGCAACACCCTGCTCATCTCTGCAGGTTCTCGTCTCTGCAGGGGTGAAGTGGCCGGCACTAGTGGGGAGGGTTACAACGCCGTCAGCGCCGGGAAATCCTTCCCAGCGGGCCAACGGGAATCCTACGGAAGACCCAATTCCAGCTTAGTGCTCACAACTGACCGAAAAGATCAAACTTTCGCTTCTTTCTGACACAGTGTCACATTCAGCTAGTTGAATGGGGAAAGACTGTCGTGAAGTTCGTTGCCCTGTATGATGTAATGGTAATCTTTGCAATTCGATGTGAGAGCGAGGAGCTTCGGCATGTGATTTCTTTCCCTTCTGTCATTGGCAGTGAAGTCTGGCAGTTACGTTGAAGGCTGAGGATTCTGAATAACGTCAACAGCCGGTACAACGGTTTCAGAACGCGTGCTCGTTCGTGCGATATCCACGATGAACTCAACAGTCGAACATTGGCAACACCAGTATGGCGTCGCGGGGTTGTCAAGGCTTCGCACCTGGACCTTTGCGCAAGTTGCCGCCTTCGTCGCAGCCATCCTCATAGTGCGCTTCCTCGTGAAGCTCATCAACCATCGCCGCATGTTCCAGCGCCTTCAACGACAAGGCCTGCCAATGCCTCCTCATAACTTCTTGCTCGGTCACTTAGGGCTTGCGGCTAAGATTGCGAAAACCCTTCCGAGCGATTTTCACGGGCACTACCTGGCGGGCGAAATCAGGCGAGTGTACCCTGACCTCCCAGCTGTCTTCTACCTGGACCTGTGGCCGACCGGTCCACCATTGATGGTGATAACGACAAGTCACGATCAGGCTCGAGTGACGGCGCATGAGCCGCAACTTCCTAAACATGAGGGGGTGTTGGGATTCCTGAAGCCTCTCATCGGAAGCCATGGTCTCGTCACGATGGAGGGAGATGAGTGGCGGTACTGGCGGGGCGTTTTCAATCCTGGATTCAACGCGGCGCATCTTGTGACGCTGGTACCGGGTCTCGTTGAAAATACGCTGGTGTTGCATGATATCCTGCGAGAGAGAGCAGCGGCCGGCGAGATCTTCTCGTTGTTTGAGACTATGTCGCGGTTGACTATGGACATGAGTTGTCTCGCAACATTGTGAGTCCAAAATTTCTCAAGAAAAATGTTGCCACTGTTCAATGATAGTTCTAACTTGATATTGTAGAGGTTCTCGTTTGAACGCCCAGAGGCAGGGCTGTGATCTTGTGTCAGCATTTCGCAGTCAAGCCGACTGGATCCCATCCCCCAATGAGACAAATCTCTTCAGAAAGTTCAACCCGATAAGGCACTTGGTCTATCGCTACAATCGATGGAGGATGGATAGGTATGTCTCGAGCGAGTTGGAGACGCACTTCGCTGCAATGCGATCTCAGGCTCAGCTTGGGGATTCCGGACCCGAGAAGACAACGGCAGTCCCAAGAAGAAGCAAGGCTGTTGTCGACCTGGCGCTTGAAACATATCTACTCTCGGAGAAGAACAATGGAAATACTGGTCAGAAGATGACTATGGATCCCACATTCAAGCAATACGCCGTCTCACAGATGAAGCTCTTTCTCTTCGCTGGCTATGACACGACAGCCGCTGCGGTGGTCTATTCTATCCATCTCCTTTCGCTTCACCCAGCTGCCCTATCAAGAGCGCGCCAAGAGCACAACGATATCTTCGGAGCCGACAGCACCGTAAAGGAGACTGGAAATAGCATCGCCAAAGCCCCCCAGCTCCTCAATCGACTGGCATATACATCAGCCGTTATCAAGGAGGCTCTCCGGCTGTACCCACCCGTGTCCAGTACGCGTGCGTCTGGACCAGGCTTCACGGTGTCGGAAACTGACAAGACGAATCTTGAAGGCTTCATGCTTTGGGGTGTGCATCACGCTATCCATCGAGCACCAGAGCACTGGGTGAGGCCGGATGATTTTGTCCCGGAACGCTGGCTGGCCTCTCCTGGTGACGAGCTGTACCCCGCGGACAAGGAGGCGTGGCGGCCGTTTGAGCGAGGGCCGCGAAACTGCATTGGCCAAGAATTAGCCTTGCTGGAGGTGAAGGTAATCTTAGCTATGGTGTTGCGGGACTTTGACTTTGCGGACGCTTACGTCGAGTTCAACAAGACGATGGGCCGGACGGGTCCCACAGAAGTAGCAGGGGATCGTGCCTATCAGATCATCCATGGAAGCACTAAGCCCAACAACGGGTATCCTTGCAGGATCAAGCAAGCCACGAGTGTGTCTTAGGCGGTGATGGTGTTGGATGTAGACTAGGCCACGTATTGAACCATGTCTCAAACAGTAAGCTGATCCTCTTACTACATAAACGCTGATTTGTGTGTCCCATGCTTAGCTATCTTGAAGCTTTTGCATCAACATCATTGTCCAGTCTCCCGTTCACACCATTTTCCCTCACTTTAGCACTTGATCGACAAGCAACACCGCCATCATGGCTCCATCATCGATACACGTTGTATTTCCGTTCATCACACTGGCTGGACTCTATGCGGTCTCAAACCTCATGATCAACTCTGGCCACGCTCAGTTATTCACCGATAGGCGAGCATCGGCAACAACCTTACTCCCAGACAACAAAACACCTCTCCTGACAGTCTATACCGGGGTCCCGCCCCTGGACTCGTATCTCGCCAACCTGCAGTTCAGCATCATCCCTACAGTCGATGGCTCGTCCCAGGCTTTGGCTCTGCTAGGGTGGCACTGGATGGGGCTTCTCATAGCTGTTTTCACTGTCATGCTAGTCGAGAGCTTACGAACGCGACGCGCAAGGGACCTGATTCCTTTCGCGCTCTGGGGTCTTGCCATACAGTATGCAGGGTACTTCATCATCATGCCCATATACTGTTATGTATCCCTGCTCTCTCAGTCACCTAGGAAGCATTCAAGACTACCGACCATGGCTGCCATTAAAGCTATCCCGGCATCAGTGCTAATTGGGCTTGTAATCCCATCGGCGATTATGTGTCTGCCAAGCAACCATCTCTCTGGCCAGTCACGACAGGTCGCTGTAGCTGTCTGGCAGAACTTCCCAGCGTGGATGGCCTTAGTCCAGGTGATTGCCGTGTCTTTGGTGGGAGCCATCCCGGCACGGAAATCGGAAGAACGCACTACCGAGGACGGCGAACTCAGCCGTAACATGTCAGCTCTTCGAAGATTGTACAAAGCTACCGCCGTAGTCTCCGCTTTGATCCATGTCTTGGGTCTCATACCCATTGTCTCCGCTGCCATTGGCAAGCTGGAGCCTACACAAGATTCGCCACATGCGCAGCTGCGACCTGCCGACTTCTTCCTGCCGCAGAAGTGGGATACTGAGACCCAGGTAAGTGGGATGACAGAAGGCGCATTCAACTTTCTCCGCTATGACTACTACATCGGCACCGCCGCTGCGTTCGCTTGGGTCATATTTTTCCAGCCTTCGATGCGGGTAAAGGGGGATACATGGTCGATTGGTAGAGAAGTGTCTTGGAATATCGCTCTTACATGCTTGTTTGGGCCCGGCTTCACCATCGTAAGCCTGATGGAACGGAGACTTGAATGAATAACGAGTTAGCATCTAGCCAGGCGGAGCACCTGATCCTTAGCGCTATGTCCCTAGTGTGTCAATTCATCCACTTGGTAGTCTTATCTTCGTGTATGATCTAGTCAACGGCCGACGGAGGTCGTCTCCGTCTCGGCACGGGTCGTGTTCGTCTGAACCACGAGCTCGGTGTGGGGTTACGACATCTGGAACAGGACCAGGATCTCCATAAGCTCTATTCGCCAAGCTGTCAGCGTGGGATCCTTCGCCCTTCTCTAGGTTCTATCAGATTCGCACTGTCCGCTTACACGGCAATTCAGTAATCAAACAGATTGTGGGGTTTCACCGATGTTACCTCGCCTTGCATGAAGGATGAGCCCGGGCCGCTGAAGATGCAACTAGATCCTGTTAGTATCCCTATTATAGGGTAGTTAGTTCGAACCGTGGGTTAACGAAGAGATTAATTAAACTATATAAATTTTTACGTAAGTATAAAAAAGAGGTTCTAACTATAGGTTAAGCTAGTTATAATAATTATAAATAGGGCCCCTAATTAGCCCCTATATAGTTAGTTATATACTATAGTTAAATTAGATTTTTAATTTAATATTAACTTTCTTTTTTTTTTATTAATTTACTTATTATAATTAGAAATATAATTCGACTTCGGGCCCTTTTACTAAGTCGTTTCTTTTTTTCCCTTTTTTTTACTTTTTTTATATAACCTATCCCTCTATTTATACATTAACTTTTTTACTATTTATAAATTACTTTAACCCCTTATTAAGTACTATTTTTATAAAAGCGTTAATAAGGTTATTATTATTATTAATTTAATAAATCTCGAGGATCTCGCGCCTTTTATATAATTACTTAAGGGCTATAATATTAATTATAAGCCTCTTTTCTTTTATTATTCTTAATTTAATAAAGTATTTATATAGTAAATAAGAATTAGTATAAATAATTATTAAAATTAGTAAAAAGTTAAGTTAATTAGTAATTCTCCTTAGCGTTATTAAAATTACGTAAATAAAGTTAACGCCGTTAATTATATTATAAACTTTTAATATTAATATACTTCTCATTACTTACTTACTTTTAGTTAATAAGTAATAAATTATATTATTATATATAGTAAATTCGCTCTCGTTTATACTCTCGTTAACTAGTATAATAATATACCCTAATTACGAAATAAGGTTATTATTATTTATAAATAATTTATTAACAAAGACGTAGAGTTTATTAATAATAAGGTTAATTAAGTAATAAATAAAGCCTCGATTAAGATTCGTTTATTACTACTTAAACTACTTATTAAGTACTTTAACGTCTCGTTTTTTAGCTCTATAGCTTATATTACTTTAATATAATTAAAAATCGCCTTAGGCTAATATATATTCGTAATATATACCCCTTATATAAGCTTAGCCTTATACTATTTCTTAATATTAATTATATTTAAGTTAATAAGGGTAATTTTCTTACCCTACCCCTTTTATTAAAAAATAACGGTTTCTTTTTTAATTATAAAAATCTTATTATTAAATATTAATAAGTTATTTATTATAAGGACCTTTTTTAGCTTAGTTATAAAGCCCGCTTTTTAAAACTCTTTATCCTCTTTTTTTATAAAGTTAATATTAAATAAGCTTAATATATTATTAGTTTATATTTTAATAATCCTAAATTAATTACTTTTATACTTAAAAATTAATAAATATAAGTTATATATAAATATAACTATTAAAAATTAATTAATATAAAAATCGTAGTATATAGCTTATTAATATATACTTAATTTTACGAGCCTATATAGTAGTTTAAGTACTTTAATAATCGTACTTTCTAAGTACTTATTAACTATTTTTTTTAATAAATAGGCTAGGATTTTCCTTATAAGCCCTATAGCTAATTAAGTATAGGCCTAAGTAATATTATAGCTCTAAATCTCGTATCCCTTTTTTTATAATAATACTATTAATATTATTATTAATCGTTAGCTATAGCACTATACTATAAATAATTAAGTAAGTAGCGTCGCCTTTTTAACGTTACCGTACCCCTAAATTATATACTTAGATTTCTTATATAGTTAGGGTATTCTTTTTCTCTTAATTTTACGTACTATTCGTAATTTAAATATATAAAGACCTTTATATTTCTCGGGGTTATAGAAGATAAATTAATAAACTTTTCGATTATATAAAGTATCTATTTTAATAAGATTTAATCCTTTATATAGCTTTTTAATAATTATAATAATACCTTCTTTACGTAGTTTAATTATTAGCTCGAAATCGGCTTTCTTTTTTATTATATAATAAGTATTAAATACCTCGTTATTAATAATAAATTATTATATTAGGGCTTATTATCGTAGTCTTTTATAACGTCTCGCTAATAGTATTAGTACCCTTTTAGCAATTTCCTCTTCTTTATTATCTATTAATACTATTATAATAATTTTATTAAAAATAATTTCTTATACCTCTACTATAAGTTATATTATTTCCCTTAGTTCTTTTTTTTTTTATAAGTTAAAAATTACCTTAATAAGATCTATATAATATAATCTAATTACCGTAATTAATACCTCGAGTAACTAGTTATAATCTCTTATAACTACGTAAAACTGCTTATTAATAAAAATTAATTTATATAACCTAGCCTATTACTAAATAACTTCGTACTATACTTATATATCTAAATTCAAGGGTATATTTAAATTAGCCCCTATATTAGGCTTATTATATATAATAATTACTTTATTAACTTATTTTTTTATATTTACTTTATATAGCACCTATATTATTTTTTTAATTACTTAGACTCGTTAACTTATATTTAGTAATAATAGCGAGGCTAAGGTCGTTTTTAAATATACTCTAAATACTAATAGTATTAATATAAGCTTATTAAGCCCTATAGTATTATTATAATACTTAAGTACTATTTAGAAGTATTCGTTATTAATAGAATTAGGATTTTCCTCTTTAATAATTTTAAACGCCCTTTTTAATTACTAATATACCTTTTTTATTTTTCTAATACTATAGTGCGCTTCTACGGGCACGACCTTTAGCTATATACTATAAGCCGTTATATTTTCCCTAAATTCTATTAACTTAAAACTCGTATTAGCGTTAGTTCTAATACTATTTAGCGGTCCTTAATATATATTAATCCAGTATTTTCGTAGGGCTATTTATACTATTTTTACTTATAGATCCTATAGGAATTACCCTATTTAAAATAATATAGCCTCGTTAATTATATATAAAACCGGTTAACTATTTAAATATAAAATATTAATAACGATTTCCTAATTAAAATTAAGCTTATTACGTAATTTAAATTTAAATTTATATAAGCTTTGCGTATTTATTTAATATTAGTAGTATACTTTTATTAACTACTCTAGTACCCTTATTTTAATATTATTATTACTTAATTACTTTAAAAAGCTATATAGCCTCGTAACTAATAAGTACCCAAATCTCTAGTATAGTTATCTAAGCTTATTTTCTATTAAGTAATTAATTAACTTCGTATCGTTAAAAAGCTTTATAAATACATACCCCTATTATCGTTTAACTATTTTAAAATACTTATTACTAAAGATTCTATTCTTCGTATTTTTAAATATAATACTTAATTAATCTATATTTTTTAAATATAAAAAAAATAGGGTATTAATAAGTAAAATATAAAAAGTTATTGTTTTAAAGTACGTCTCTACTTTTACCGTATTTAGGGTAATAATTTCTTTACCTAGGCCAAAGCTAATTCTTATAATACTTACTATTAACGTATTAAGTATTACTAATATAATTTTCTATAATACTTAGAATTACCCCTTTCTTTTTATTAACTATTATAATACCTTAGTATTTAGGATAATCTTATAAAAATTATTTAAGCTATACTTTTTATTTACGTAAAATACTTATATAAGCTTAGTATTTAAATAATTTAAGTAGTATAAAAAGGGCCCCTCTAGTTACTCTTAGAATTACTTAGTACTATATTTCTTTTTTTTAAATATTAAAAAAGGTAATATCTTCTCTTTAAGTATTAAAAAAATAAAATTCTATATTATTAAATTCGTCCTTTCGTTTACTTTTATATCCGTTATTTAAGGGACTTTCCTTTATTATTTATAAATAAAAGCCTATTTATTTAGAACCTCTACTACTTTTTATTCGTTTAGCCTCGTATATCCTCTAAATACTAACGGGGTAAAAAAAAAGTAGTTAATATTATTAATTTTATTATAATCTAATTTATTAATATAAGGGGCGAGATCTTCCTTATTTTCTAAATTTTTTATAAAAAGTAGATATTCTAAGCTACTACTATAGCTACTATTACTAAGTTCTATACCCCTAGATTTACCCTTATATATAATAAAAAATTAGCTAAATTAACGAGGGCTAGTTTTACTATTTATTACTCTTAACTTTTTATACTATTTATATAATTTAGTATACTCTTTTTTAAAATAGTTACTTAATTAATATCTATCCTTTTTATAAATAAAATATTACTTTTTTTATTACCCTATTTATAAGTTAAATCTCTACTTATTTAATAAATCTAGGCCCCCCTATTAGTAATTACTATACTTAGTCTCTTTTCTTTTTTTATTATACGTCCGGTCGACTTAATATTACTAATAAGGGCCGTTATACGCTTATAAGTATATTTAGTATAGTATTCTCGTTTTAATATTAAAACTAAATCTTAGCTTTAAATAGAGCGTTTTATAGTCTTCGGGCGCTTAGTATAAGGTTATTTTTACTTTTAGTACGCGCTAAATTATAGTATAAAAATATCCGACTTTTTATTTATTAATCCCCTTATTTAACTAGGTTTTTACTAGCTTATTAATTCGATTAATAAGCTCTTTAAGAATTTTTACTTATAATTTACCCTTTATTATCTTAGTTATAAATATAAAAGAAATTATTTATAACTTAAATAAGAGCTCTAGATTCTTATTATAAATCTTAAAGTAGCTTCGGATTATATTAATAATATTAAAAAAGTCGTTCTAATTAAAATTACGTACCGCTTCGTAATAATAATTAAAAGCTTTATTTATAAATACGATATTAATTATTAAATAGTACTAATATTCCCTAATCCCGACTTTTTTATAATAATTATAAAATATTATTAAGGTTTTTTATAAAACCTCGTACTTCCCCCTAGAATATAATTTCTTTTTTAAAAAGATTTTTTTAAGATCCGTAAATTACCTCGTATTTATTATTATATTTTTAATATTTATATATAATCTTTACGTTATTACGTACTATTAGTAACTTTAAGTCGTTTATTTTCTTTTTTATTAGTTAATTAGTACCGAATTTCGTATTAATAATAGTAACGAGCTATAGATTAAAATAAGTAGAATTATTAATTATTATACGTTTAGTACTATATTTTACCTCTATATATCCTTTTATAATAATAGATTATTATTAGTAATTATAAGAAGGAAATCTAGGTTATTTACCCTTTTTCTAAACTTATTAAAGTAATTATATATTTTATTAACTTATACCTAGTTTTATAATATAAATTCCTCCTCTATAATCGTTATTACTAAGATTTTATATAGTTCTTATAATTATAATTATATTAATAATACCCCTTATTTATAAAAGAATTTATTAACTATTTTTATAATTCCTAAGCTTATATTTACGAACTATTTATTTAGTTAATAACTAAAGTTGTTTATAATATTATAAAATAGGGGTTACTCCTATAGCCCCTTTTTCTTATAAACCTTAATTAAATAAATTAATACTACGTTAATTTACTTATTATTAAGCTAATCTATAATCCTATATATTTACGTCCCTTAATAATCTAGGTTAATATTTACTTATTTATAAAGGATTAGAATTCTATTTAGGATTAGGTTTTTTCCTCTTCTCTTTTACCCTAACTTACTAAGAGTCGTACCCTAGTTTATACTTATATTAATAATTATTAACGTATTTAATTTTAATAAGGATATATTTAGTCTGCGCATTAGCTATAATAAATCCGTATTTTTATTATTTAATAAATTTATTAAAGTCTAGGTAATTCTTATTTCCTCTCGTTACCTTATTACTACTCTTATTTTTATTATTTTTAATAATTACTATTATCTTTCTAAATTATTAACTATTATACTTACTAAGATCCTCTTTTTTATTTAATATAAAAAGGTAAGTTTTAGTAATTCCTTTTTTAATAATAATAATAGATATTTATATTATTATAAAAAGATATAATAATTAGTCTCGGGATTTTTATTAATTATTAATTTTTATTATTTCGTACCTTTTTAACTTCTTAAGCTTCGTACTCTTTATAATTTCTAAATTACTTCCTTTTTTAACTTACCTTTTTTAGGGTAGTATTTTAAAAAAATAGTTAAAAATAAATACCGGCCGGCTTATAAAAGAGCTAAATAAGTTATTAAGAGCTAAATAAGTAGTTAGGTATAATTAGTAAAATTAGGCCCTCTTTTTTATAAAATCGAGGACTTAAAAAACTTATTAAAAATACTTATTATTTCGTTATTCGTATTAAGTAAGGTTAATTACTTTAGAGACTTTTTCTTTAGCTACTTCTTAGTACCTTATTTTATATTTCTTAAGTAGTTTTTTTTATAACTTAATTATTATTAAATAATTATTGTTTATTAATAATTCTTTTTATTACTTAGTTAATTTCTTAAAATTAGTAATTTTATACTAAGAGCTAGTATAAAAAAGAAGCTCCTTAGTAGCCCTTTAGAAAATTCTTTTTTTTTTTTTTTAAATCCTCGTCCTCTTAGCTTTTTTTTAAGTTAATTATAACTTTAATAAGAGGTTATAAAATTATTTTAAAATAGCCGCCTTCTTTTTAAGTTAATTTTTTAAAATTTATAATACTCTTAATATAATATTATTAAGGCCTCTAGATCCCCTCCTTTTTTATAAAACTATCCCTTATATTATATTTTAAAATAATACTTAAGAAGTAGTTAAGGGAGCTATAAAGAGGTTATTTAAACTACGGGTTTAAAGTTATATTTATAAAATCCTTATAATAATAGACCTTTTTATATATTATAAATTTCTTAGTTTTATAATTCCTATATAAGTTCTTACTATATTAATAAAAAATATTTATATTTAAAAATCCTTTTTTTAAATTATATAGTACTTTTTTATACCGTATTATTAAGCTCGTTTATTATATTAATTAATTATATAAGTAATTATTACGTAAGTATTTTTTTTTACTAATTTAGTTAGTTAATTTCTAATTACGGGCCGGTTATAAAAAAGTTAATTAATAAAAAAGCTATTTAAAATAATAATAAAAAACTAGTTATTTAAGTAGTTCTATTAATTAACGTAATTTAATATAGTAAATATTAACTTCTTATAAATAATAAGGGGCTATGATTACTTAATTCCGTATAGTATTTAAGAATTACCCCCTTTTTTATTTACTTTTATAAGAGTAATTAGTATAAATCTCTTATCCTATATAGTATTAAGAAGTCGTCTCTTTTACATAACAAAATACCTTATTAATTTATAATAATAAAATTTAATTATTAATTAGTATTAATATCCCTATTATAAAGTAGTTAGTTCGAACTATAAGTTAATAAAGAGATTAATTAAACTATATAAATTTCTATGTAAGTATAAAAAAGAGGTTCTAACTATAGGTTAGGCTAGCTATAATAATTATAAATAGGGCCCCTAATTAGCCCCTGCGTAGTTAGTTATATGCCGCGGTCGAATTAGACTTCCAATCCGACAGATCCTTCGCCCCTTTCTAGATCTCGGAACACACAGGTACGCGCCGATTGGAGCGCTCGCAAGACAAGTCGCGACGCCCCTGTTCACCGCACAGTTGCCTGTTTTCAATTCCAACCGTGTTCTCTACCTCAGTCGTGGCTGTCCACATTTGGGAAGATCAAGAAGACAGCGCTCCATTTGCTGACTTCTTCGTTTTTGACGCTCTGCAGTTAGAGCTTGAGTCCTTCGTTTGCAATCAGTTTGCGAAAAGATGTCCATTCTTCGACGCAAAGTGGCGAGATTGGCTCAGCCTACAGTCTTGACCGATAAGGTTATCCCGGTCGACTACTGGGACCATCACTCTCGCGATGCTGTCCTCAACGTAATGCTGCGCTTCGACCGCCAACTGGATGCAGCCAAACTACGAAGAGCTCTGGAAAAATTGCTTGACCGCCGGGATGGCTGGCGCAGGCTGGGAGGGAGGGTGCGGCTAGGTGTAAGTCCCCTGTAGCAATACGAGTTCCCCCCCTATGATGCGCTTTACTAACTTGAATCCATAGCCTTCGAATAAGCTGTATTGGCATGTGCCTGACACATACACTGAGAAGCGGCCTGCAATCACCTTTCATCACAACCGTCATAACAACATCAGTATCAAGCAACATCCATTAGCATCTCGACTTCGGAGCAGAGTTCCATCAACTTCTGGTGGCTCTCATGACGCCTCTGTTCCTTGGATGGTGGAGTCAGGCAATGGCGTGGACTTCTCCCCCTTGATGCGACACCCAAGTGATCCTACCTGTTTCGAAGACTATGTCTATCACGATAAACCGATGATAGGCCTACAAGTCACCACGTTCAACGACGCGACATTGGTATCATTAGGCTTCTCTCATATCATGTGGGACTGTATGGGTCTAAAAGATCTCTTTGACGCATGGTCTCTCACTCTACAGGGACGCCATGAAGAGGTCATTCCGTTGATTGGGACCGATCCTCTTGGATCTTTGGGTATATCACCTGAGCCAACTAAAATGGTAACAAAGGACGATGCAAGCAAAACGGCAGCTTCTACATCCCCTTCCGAACAATACCGGCACATCGATCGACAACTTGGAATTGTTCAACTCGTTACGCTCGGTCTTCGGCAAGCACTCGACAAGCTGCTGAACAGAAACGCGGCTGAGGAGTTTAGGACGGTGTGTGTGCCTGCAGCATATGTCAGGTCTTTGCGCAATGTCGCGCTCCAAGCTCTCGACGCCGAGAATGCTAGTTCGTCGGGACCTCAAGGGCCAGAGAAGGGTCATAAGTCTCAGTTAACTCCAGCCACGTTTCTAAGTGATGGTGATATTCTCTGTTCATGGTGGACACGCAAAATCATTGGCTCACGCATCCGCAATCCCTCCAAGAGCCGCAAAACCATCGCTATACTAAACATGATGGGTTTACGTGGCATTCTGGCACAAGCAGGACGATTGCCCGAGAAAGGAGCACTGGTTGGTAACGCAATCTTGCCTATTCCTGCCCTGCTACCCACGCGAGATCTTGTCAGAAACGATCAGCTGGGCCTTGGCCGCGTTGCAAAGGCCCTCAGAGAGGCGATCGCGCAACTTAGCACTAGGCCGCAGGTTGAAGCTCTCTTGGCGCTGCAGCGGCGTGCACATGGGGATGAGGTTGTTGAGAACGCCAACAAAAAGAAAAAGTCGGGCAACGGCAAAGCCGGACTGCCTGCTCTCTTCGGCGATGCGGGCATGCACATGGTTGTGTGTACCAACTGGACCAAGGCCGAGTTCTTCAATGTTGACTTCTCGGCCGCGGCGGTTGACGAGATTGGTTGTGACGGGCTCTTTGAGAACGAGCGTGCGCGCCTTCCTGAGGCTTCATCCAACGATACTGTCGCTAGCAGTGGCGTCGAAATGATGAGCGCTATGGGTTGTGATGGACTCTGGGAGGACGAACATGCGTCACGTCCGTCTGTCGCTCCTCGATCTGATGTTCCTGCTTCTCGTGTGTTGGCAAAGCCGACTGGCGTTCACATGCATTTGATAACGGCGGGTACTCCTGCGTTTCTAATGAGTATCTTTACCATCTTGGGCCGCGATGCCAATGGAGACTACTGGATTCAAGGAATGCTACGGAAAAAGTATTGGGCTAAGATTGAGACCGCCCTTAGTCCGAAGTAAACGCTTCGCTGGAGACGTAAGCTCGAGCAAAGATTCAGAATACTACATAAACAGACACAATTCGGAATGGGATCAGAGAAAGTGATTATACTTAGTTGTGAGAGTGGAAAAGAGTCACGAATGAGCAAGTGCACCTTGATCAAATGATTCAGTCTAGGGGCATGGCTGTGTATTATAAATATTTCTGGAGTAAGGTAGGTAAATACTCGCAATGCCGCGAATGCTTTCGCCGAAGCCGTCTTTTCCACTACACTCGATGTTCAGAGTCTTTAGCCAGGGCTTCCACGGTCTCCCTTGATGTTCCAGCCCGCGAAGTTGACGGAGTGGCCTTCATAAGCAATTAACTCAGCCTTGGTCTTAAAGCACTTGGCGTAAATGTCCAGAGTGTTATCATTGGCCATTTTGGTGGGGATGACCATTTGCAGCATCTGCCCGTGTCCCTCAATGTACGAGAAGCGAAGTGTTGAACTCGCACTGAAGCCGAAGTTTGCAATGTACTTGGCGATCACTTTCTCGCCATAACCCCAGAGCTCCTTGGTCTTCGAGCTTCCCCAGAAGCAACTCTTGCTTGTGCAAAATTGCGGGATCCATAGTTTCGGGGCTGCATTGAAGCGGGCTTCATCTGCTTTGAATACGCAGTACCAATTCTTCTTGATCGGCGAGCCTCGCCATCCCGCAGGTTCGGAGCCTATAGCTGAGTTAGGTCCAAAGTACCTAGGTAAGAGGGGTTTGAGTGAGTAGAAGCTATGCTTGTTCTCACCTAAGTAAATGCCATTTCCGATCTGACTACCACCTGGCAAGTTGTCGAAGGCCGGATCTCTGAACGGTTTGTTTTTCGCGTTGATCTTCACCGCTTCTTCCTAGAAGATGCCGCTGTCGTTAGTGACATCGATACAATGAATCCCTATACACGATAGTGTAGGACTTACTTCCGCAGCAGTGCGATATCCAATCACCATTTGACCCTGGGTACCAACGATTAGGTACCCTAGGGCCAACAACAGAAAAAGCCGACTGAGAAGAGTCATGACGATGTCTCGAATCCGAATTGTGACCAGAGATCTCTTGAGAATCGAAATGATCTAACATTAAGACTGCGGCGAAGAATCAACGATTCTTATAAGTATTTCACAGACTGAGACTTCGCCATGATCGACTCTTGGAGAAACGGACTTGCCGTCGCTAAGCCGTTCGGTCTATCTTATCGAGATCGCTGTAATTGAGTTGTTGCGACTAATTCAGGTTGCTGCAACTGTTCTTGCAAAAATTCGATGAGTTCCCCTGAATGACTCAAGTTAACAGATTTGTTCCCATTGCTATAATTGACATGTTATGACTGAGTCAGGTTGCTTACCATGTAGTGTTGTTTGACCCCCAAGCCCCTAACGGAAAATTCCTCGTTAATTACCTCTACGACCTCAAGTACCGCATAGCACTCACCAAGTCCTGGCAATTGCGGCAACACTCTCCACCGTTCTCCGCTCTAGCCAAGACCAAAACCGATACCCATGTCTTGGAGAGGCAATCAAGTAAGTGCTTTATTGAACTTGCTCCAGTATTAAGCAAGTAGACAGGCTTAAGTAAACCCATATCGCGCTTCTATTCTAAGTAACTGGTGTAACATATCCTTTCCTATGCTAAGTAGCAATAATATGTACGTATTGGATTAGAAGTCTAATTCGACCGCGGCATATGGCCAACTGCGCAGGGGCTAATTAGGGGCCCTATTTATAATTATTATAGCTAGCCTAACCTATAGTTAGAACCTCCTTTTTATACCTATATAGAAATTTATATAGTTTAATTAATCTCTTCGTTAACCCACGGTTTAAACTAACTACTTTATAATAAGAATACTAATACTAATTAATAATTAAATTTTATTATTATAAATTAATAAAGTATTTTATTATATAAAAAAAACGACCTCTTAATATTATATAAAATAAAAGATTCGTATTAATTAACCTTATAAGAATAAATAAAAAAAGAAGTAATTCTTAAATACTATATAAAATTAAGTAATTATAGCCCTTTATTATTTATAAAAAGTTAACGTTTATTATATTAAATTACGTTAATTAATAAAACTACTTAAGTAACTAGTTTTTTACTATTATTTTAAATAGCTTTTTTATTAAATAACTTTCTTATAGCTAGCCCGTAATTAAAAATTAACTAACTAAATTAATAAAAAAAAATACTTATATAATAATTACTTATATAATTAATTAGTATAACGAACGAGCTTAATAATATAATATAAAAAAGTACTACGTAATTTACAAAAAGGATTTTTAAACGTAAATATTCTTAGTTAGTATAGTAAGAACTTATGTAAAAATTATAAAACTAAGAAATTTATAATATATAAAAAGGTCTATTATTATAAAGATTTTATAAATATAACCTTAAGCTTACGGTTTAAATAACCTCTTTATAGCTCCCTTAATTACTTTTTAAATATTATTTTAAAATATAATATAAGGGACGGTTTTATAAAAGAGGAGGGGATCTAGAGGCCCTAATAATATCGTACTAAGAGTATTATAAATTTTAAAAATTAATTTAAAAAAAAAGTAACTATCCTAAAGTAATTTTATAACTTCTTATTAAAATTATAATTAATTTAAAAAAAGGCTAAGAAAACGAGGATTTAAAAAGAAAAAGAAAATCCTCTAAAGGGCTATTAAAGAGCTTTTTTTTTATACTAGCTCTTAGTATAAAATTACTAATTTTAAGAAATTAACTAAATAATAAAAAGAATTATTAATAAGTAATAATTACTTAATAATAATTAAGCTATAAAAAAGACTACTTAAAAAATATAAAATAGGGTATTAAGAAGTAATTAAAAAAAAAGTTTTTAAAATAATTAACCCTATTTAATATAAGTAACGAAATAGTAAGTATTTTTAATAAGTCCTTTAAGTCCTTAATTTTATAAAAAGGAGGGCTTAATTTTACTAACTATACTTAATTATTTATTTAGTTTTTAATAGCCTATTTAGCTCTTTTATAAGCCGGCTAGCGTTTATTTTTAACTATTTTTTTAAAATACTACTTTAAAAAAAGTAAATTAAAAAAAAAAGTAATTTAGAAATTATAGAGAATACGAGGCTTAAAAAGTTAAAAAAGTATAAAATAGTAAAAATTAGTAATTAATAAAGATCTTAAGACTAATTATTATATTTTTTTATAATAATATAAACGTCTACTATTATTATCAAAAAAAGAACTACTAAAACTTACTTTTTTATATTAAATAAAAAAGAGGATCTTAGTAAATATAATAATTAATAATTTAGAAGGGTAGTAATAATTATTAAAAATAATAAAAACGAGAGTAGTAATAAGGTAGTAAAAAGAAATAAGAATTGCCTAGACCTTAATAAATTTATTAAGTAATAAAAGTACGGATTTATTATAATTAATATGCGGATTAAATATATCCCTATTAAAATTAAATATATTAATAACTATTAATACGGGTATAAACTAAAGTATAACTTTTAGTAAGTTAAAATAAGAGAGAAAAAAAAAAACCCCGATCTTAAATAGAATCCTAATCCTTTATAAATAAGTAAATATTAACCTAAATTATTAAGGAATATAAATATATAAAATCGCAAATTAACTTAATAATAAGTAAATTAACGTAATATTAATCTATTTAATTAAGGTTTATAAAAAAAAGAGGCTATAGGGGTAACCCCTATTTTATAAAATTATAAATCACCTTAGTTACTAGCTAAATAAATAGTTCGTAAGCGCAAGCTTAGGAATTATAAAAGTAATTAATAAATTCTTTTATAAATAAGGGGTATTACTAGCGTAATTATAATTATAAAAACTATATAAAATCTTAATAATAATAATTATAAAAAAGGAATTTATATTATAGAACTAAGTATAAGTTAATAGAGCGTATAATCGCTTTAATAAGTTTAAAAAAAGGGTAAATAACCTAAATTTCCTTTCTATAATTACTAACGGTAATTTATTATTATAAAAGGGTATATAAAAGTAAAATATAATACTAAACGTATAATAATTAATAATTCTACTTATTTTAATCTATAGCTCGTTATTATTACTAATATAAAATTTAGTATTAATTAATTAATAAGAAAGGAAATAAACGACCCGAGGTTATTAATAGTACGTAATAATATAAGAATTATATATAGATATTAAAAATATAATAATAAATACGAGGTAATTTATAAATTTTAAAAAGATCTTTTTAAAAGAGAAATTATATTCTAGGGGGAAGTACGAGGTTTTATAAAAAACCTTAATAATATTTTATAACTATTATAAAAAAATCGGGATTAAAAAATACTAATACGATTTAATAATTAATATTATACTTATAAATAAAGCCTCTAATTATTATTACGAAGTAGTATATAATTTTAATTAAAACGACTTTTTTAGTATTATTAATATAATCCGAAGCTACTTCGAGACTTATAATAAGAATTTAGAGCTCTTATTTAAGCTATAAGTAATTTCTTTTGTATTTATAATTAGGATAATAGAGGGTAAATTATAAATAAAAATCCTTAAAAAGCTTATTAATTAAATTAATAAGCTAGTAAAAACCTAGCTAAATAAGGGGATTAATAAGTAAAAAGTTAGATATTTTTATATTATAATTTAGTATATATTAAAAATAAAAATAATCCTATACTAAGTACCTAAAGACTATAAAACGCTCTACTTAAAACTAAGATCTAGTTTTAATATTAAAATAAAAATACTATACTAAATATACTTATAAGTATATAACGGCCCTTATTAGTAGTATTAAATTAATTAGATATATAATAAAAAAAAAAAAAAGACTAAGTATAGTAATCGCTAGTAAGGAGGCTTAGATCCGTTAAATAAGTAGAGATTTAACTTATAAGTAGGGTAATAAAAGAAGTAATACTTTATTTATAAAAAGAATAAATCTTAATTAAATAATTACTCCAAAAAAAAGCGTACTAAATTATATAAATAGTATAAAAAGTTAAGGGTAATAAATAGTAAAACTAATACTTATTAGTTTAGTTAATTCCTCGTTATATATAAGGGTAGATTTAGGGGTATAGAACTTAATAATAATAGCTATAGTAGCGGCTTAGAATATTTACCCTCTATAAAAAATTTAAAAAATAAAAAAAATCTTACCCCCTATACTAATAAATTAGATTATAATAAAATTAATAATATTAACTACTCTTTTTTTACCTCGTTAGTATCCGGAGGATATATAAAGCTAAATAAATAAAAAGTAATAAAAGCTCTAAATAAATAGGCTTTTATTTATAAATAGTAAGGGAAAGTCCTTTAGATAATAAACATAAAAGTAAATAAAAAAACGAATTTAATAGCGTAGAATTCTATTTTCTTAATGCTTAAAAAAAAAATATTACCTCTCTTAATATTTAAAAAAAAGAAATATAGTACTAAGTAATTTTAAAAATAGCTAAAAGGGCCCTTTTTATATTATTTAAATTATTTAAATACTAAGCTTATATAAGTATTCTATATAAGTAAAAGGTATAGCTTAGATAATTTCTATAAAATTATCCTAAATACTAAAGTATTATAATAATTAATAAGAGAAAAGGGGTAATTATAAGTATTATAAAAAGTCGTATTAATAATACTTAATATATTAATAATAAGTATTATAAGAATTAGCTTTAGCTTAGGTAAAGAAATAGTTACCCTAGGTATAGTAAAAGTAAAAACGCACTTTAAAATAATAACTTTTTATATTTTACTTATTAATACCCTATTTCTCTTATATTTAAAAAATATAAATTAACTAAGTATTATATTTAATAATATAAAAAATAAAATCTTTAGTAGTAAGTATTTTAAAATAGTTAAATAATAATAGGGGTATATATTTATAAAGCTTATTAATAATATAAAGTTAATTAATTACCTAATAGAAAATAAGCTTAGATAATTATATTAAAAATTCGGGTACTTATTAATTACGAGGCTATATAGCCTCTTAAAGTAATTAAATAATAATAATATTAAAATAGGGGTACTAAAGTAGTTAATAAAAGTATATTACTAATATTAAATAAATACGCAGAGCCTATATAAATTCAAATTTAAATTACGTAATAAGCTTAACTTTAATTAAAAAATCGATATTAATATCTTCTATTTAAATAGTTAACTAGTCTTATATATAATTAATAAAGCTATATTATTTTAAATAGGGCAATTCTTATAGGATTTATAAATAAAAATAGTACAAGTAGCCCTATAAAAATACTAAATTAATATATACTAAGGACCGCTAAATAGTATTAAAACTAACGCTAATACGAGTTTTAAGTTAATAAAATTTAAAAAAAATATAACGGCCTATAGTATATAGCTAAAAGTCGTACTTATAAAAGCGTATTATAGTATTAAAAAAATAAAAAGGGTATACTAGTAGCTAAAAAGGGTATTTAAAATTATTAAAAAAAGAAATCCTAATTTTATTAATAACAAATACTTTTAAATAGTACTTAAGTATTATAATAATATTATAGGGCTTAATAAGCTTATATTAATATTATTAATATTTAAAATATATTTAAAAATAACCTTAGCCTTATTATTATTACTAAATATAAGCTAACGAGCCTAAGTAATTAAAAAAGTAATATAAGTATTATATAAAATAAATATAAAAAAGTAAATTAACAAAGTAATTACTATATATAATAAGCCTAATATAAGGGCTAATTTAGATATACCCCTAAATTTAGATATATAAGTATAGCGTAAAATTATTTAGTAATAAACTAGGTTATATAAATTAATTTTTATTAACGAGCGGTTTTACGTAGTTATAAGAGATCGTAACTAGTTACTCGAAGTATTAATTATAATAATTAAACTATATTATACAGATCTTATTAAAATAATTTTTAACTTATAAAAAAAAAAAGAGCTAAAAAAAATAATATAACCCGTAGTAAAAGTATAAGAAATTATCTTTAATAAAATCGTTATAGTAATATTAATAAATAATAAGGAAAAGGAAATTACTAAAAAAGTATTAATATTATTAATAAGACGTTATAAAAGACTACGATAGTAAGCCCTAACGTAATAATTTATTACTAGTAATAAGGTATTTAATACCTATTATATAATAAAAAAAAAAGCTAATTTCGAGCTAGTAGTTAAATTACGTAAAAAAGGTATTATTATAATTATTAAAAAGCTATATAAAAGATTAGATCTTATTAAAATAAATACTCTATATAATCGAGGGGTTTATTAATTTATTTTTTATAACCCTAAAAAATATAAAAATCTCTATATATTTAAATTATAAATAATATATAAAATTAAAGGAAAAGGAATACCCTAACTATACGAAAAATCTAAGTATATAATTTAGGGGTACGGTAACGTTAAAAAAGTAACGCTACTTACCTAATTATTTATAATATAGCGCTATAGTTAACGATTAATAATAATATTAATAATATTGCTATAGAAAAAGGGATATAAAATTTAGAGCCGTAATATTACTTAAGCCTATACTTAATTAACTATAGGGCTTATAAAGAAAATCCTAGCCTACTTATTAAAAAAAATAGCTAATAAGTACTTAGAAAGTACGATTATTAAAGTACTTAAATTACTATATAGGCTCGTAAAATCGGGTACTTATTAATAAGCTATATACTACGATTTTTATATTAATTAATTATTAATAGTTATATTTATATATAACTTATATTTATTAATTTTTAAGTATAAAAGTAATTAATTTAGGATTATTAAAATATAAACTAATAATATATTAAGCTTATTTAATATTAACTTTATAAAAAAAGAGGATAAAGAGTTTTAAAAAGCGGGCTTTATAACTAAGCTAAAAGAGGTCCTTATAATAAATAACTTATTAATATTTAATAATAAGATTTTTATAATTAAAAAAGAAACCGTTATTTTTTAATAAAAGGGGTAGAGTAAGAAAATTACCCTTATTAACTTAAATATAATTAATATTAAAAAGTAGTATAAGGCTAAGCTCGCGCGAGGGGTATATATTATAAATATATACTAACTTAAAATAATTTTTAATTATACTAAAGTAGTATAAGTTATAAAGCTAAACGAACGAAATATTAAAGTACTTAATAAGTAGCTTAAGTAGTAATAGACGAATCTTAATTAAGGCCTCGTTTATTACTTAATTAACTTTATTATTAATAAACTCTATATTTTTATTAATAAGTTATTTATAAATAATAATAACCTTATTTTATAATTAGGGTATATTATTATCTTAGTTAATAAGAGTATAAGTAAGAGCGAATTTATTATATATAGTAATATAATCTACTACTTATTAATTAAAAATAAGTAAGTAATAAGAAGTATATTAGTATTAAAAATTTATAATATAATTAATAATATTAACCTTACTTACGCAATTTTAATAATACTAAGGAAGATTACTAATTAACTTAACTTTTTACTAATCCTAATAGTTATTTATACTAATTCTTACTTATTATATAAATACTTTATTAAATTAAAAATAATAAAAAAAAAGAAGCTTATAATTAATATTATAGCCCTTAAGTAATTATATAAAAAGTATAAGATCCTTAAGATTTATTAAATTAATAATAATAATAACCTCGCTAACGCTTTTATAAAAATAGTACTTAATAAAGGGTTAGAGTAATTCGTAAATAATAAAAAAGTTAATATATGTGGTAGTTTTTTTCCGGCTTTATAAGCACAAAAGATCGACTTTAACGGGATTATGCTTTTAAGGGAAATTATATAATACGGTATATTTTTTAACTATATAATATGCATAATGTGCCTTAAGTATGCGCTTAACGTAATATAGTGATTTTAATATAAAAACCGCTATGTAATTTGGGATAGGTAAGCTGCCCTTTTTAGCTACTTATTAATAATAAGCTAAGCAATATACTTACGTAGCAGCGCTAGTTAGAAAGGTTAATAATAGAGGTTAGTTATAATAATTAGCCGTAATAGTCGGCTGTAATAGTTAAAGGCGGCCCTTAACTATAGAGGTTCTGAACTTTAATAATAACGTAGAGGTTTTTAAAAAAAGGGCTAAATAAGCTAATATCTACTACTTAGAGCTTATAAAGATTCTTTTTATCCTTATTATTTTTAATATTACCTAAAGCTCTATTTAAACTAAATAAATCTACTAAATAAATCTACTAAATAAACCTATTAATATATAAATTACTACTCTACTCTTAGTATATAGTTAGTAATTAGTAAGCTAAAGATGCTTATTAATAAGTCTACCCCTCTCGGGCTAGGCGCCCTTAGTTAGCTCGACGCTATAGCTATTATAGCTAATATAAGTATATTTAAGAAGTAGCAAAGTACTTTTTAATAGTACGGAATTTAGCTAGGTAATAATATAAATACTATAAATAGCCGGGCTAATATAGATATTAAAATCTAGTATATCGACGCTAGCTTAGAAATTATACTCTATAGAGCTAAAAATCCCTTTAATACGGGCTATATTATAAATATAAGGGAATATATAAGGGGCCCCCTAACCCTTAATAAAAAAGAGTATATAATATAGGATCTAGCTACCTACGCGGGCTAGTACTAAGAGGTCTTATATACGTTAAAGTAGGTATAGCTCGCCCTCTAGACGGGCGGGGAAAGGTCGGGAGCTATTTTAATTAGTAGTTAGGTATAGAGCGCAATATACTTAGTTTTCCCTAATACGTAATACACGGTACGGCCCCGGCGGATTACTCCGTCGGGGGGAAAAGTTAATATATAAATAGAAGGATAGGTTATATAAAAAAAGTAGAAAAAAGGGGGAAAAGGAGACGACTTAGTAAAAGGGCCCGAGGTTAAATTATATTTCTAACTATAATAAGTAAATTAATAAAAAAAAAAGAAAGTTAGTATTAAATTAGAAGTCTAATTTAACTATAGTATATAGCTAACTATATAGGGGCTAATTAGGGGCCCTATTTATAATTATTATAACTAGCCTAACTTATAGTTAAAACCTCTTTTTTATACTTATGTAGAAATTTATATAGTTTAATTAATCTCTTTGTTAACCCACGGTTCGAACTAACTACCCTGTAATAGGGATACCAACAGTACGTCCCCAGTTCCAACAACTCTGCCCCCAGCGTAATTCTTGATTTGAGGATACAGGGCAGAGCGTGGCGTACTAACATCTCATTCTTACTACGTTACTCTGAATGATTCGTTCTTTCTTTTGATGATGCCATTTAGCAGCTGGTGGGATCGCCATAAAAAACTGTTTTTAACTAAGGGCCTACAGCAATCCAGTGGGGAAGCCAGACCCCGAAATGGAGACCATCTACATTTACTCCTTCATCATGCTCTTGTGGAATAACCATACATCTGATGAAACATCAGTCATAGTTCCACTTACGTCATTCAATGAACGATATTTCTGGAGATGACTCAGGCGAATGAGCTCAGGGCTGAATACTTCTCCGAGACGCCAACCGCGAGGCTGTCCCTTCCCAAGGAGGCCCATTACATGTTTCTTGACCCTCAACTAAGAAATATGGCTTAAAAATGATTCCAGCTTTATGGATTGTCGATCGGCATCGCCGCAACAAGCTCCATCTTCTTGACTCGCTATCTGCTCAGTGTGACAGGGTGAATTGATGGGAACCGAAGACTTCGATATTATAGTTTTTCATCGTATGAAACTTGGCTGAAAGATCTTTCTGTCTGATCTGCTTTACTGGCCATCTGAAAGCAGGCGTTCTGGAACTATTTTGATGCTCTCAATCTCTCTGACAAAGGCAGCCAACACAAATGCCAATCGCCCGAACTTGGATTCTTTTCAGCGAGCAAAATCCCTCTTGGACATTTCTGGGCTGTCAAGGCAGGATTGTTTCCAAAATTATTTCAATTTCGTTCTTCTTTTTGTCATCATTTTGAAAAGTCTCGGCATCTTGCAGGGCTTCACGGCGTCATGCTAGGGTCACTCTTACCATGAGGCGGTGAGAACGCGAACGGACACCAGTGGATCATTCATGACGCTGTAGTTTCACTTATCAAGAAGGCAGCTAGTGGATGAGGAGGGAATCTGGAGCTATGATTAAACCCTGCCTCTGGGTTTCTGGAGGCTGTGATCCCTACCCAGCCGTGGATGAGAACAGTAACATTGGGCAAGCAACACCTTCAACCTACGTAAACAATGACTGCCTCGAGCAGACTCATCCAACAGACTAGATCTATGGCGGAAAAACTGATCAAAATTTGCATAGCTGGCTTGAAACCAAGAGGCGGCGGGAGAAGTGGCTATGGAACTGGCGATAGTTGCCAAGTCTACGCCCGCCGCAGCCAGAGCCAGGGTTGTCATGGCACCATGTACAGGTATTGCCCTCCCTAGGTTCACTAGGCCGACAGGGAAAAAAGACAAAGCATCTCGTCATTACTGAGATAGTATTGAAACTGTGTAGGGTAGAAAGGACTCTAGCGGTGAAGTGCTTCAAGGGAACCACCAACACCTACTAAAGCAACACAAGATACCCCCCTCGATCAGCCTAAATTTGACCCGAATACGGGGAAATAAGTCTCCCGATCAGACATATTAGAGTAGCTAGTCAGAAGGGTAGACTGTCCAATTGTCTTATGTTATCACGTTCGAAAGTAAATTATTAGAGAAAGCTTAAGTTCGATCCTAAAAGGTGTATCTTTGATTAGAGTGAAAAGGTACGCTACTCTCTTGTTCTATATTTGATCGGGCCCTTCCCCTAATATTTTTCCCCGATCGGTCCGCATTATATCATCCTCCGTATTAACCGAGCTTTTAAAAAGAACCGCTGAGAGTGATCGACCCATCCCACTCCAGTATGGTAGTCTGAGTTAGTCGATGAGGTTTGAAGGAGAAGGATATCACGGGTTTTCGGCCGGTCGGCGTTTGGAACACGGCTGATCATCTGAACTGGGGCACGCCATCCACCCTCAGAAGAATTTCTTTCCGAGGCCCAAGTGTTGGCCTCAGCATGGCAACATATTCCAAGATGGAAATTTATGACAACGTCATCAGAATTTCATCATCGCGGAACTAGTTCTTCCTTTAAAGCAAAACTTCAATGTTCTTCCATGTAACGTGGCAACCCAGTCACAAACTTTGGCCAAAGAGGAAAACTTTTGCCTGAGGCGTGACCAAGCTCTCCAACACCTGGCTCGTTTCTAGCCAGACCCTCCGTTGAAGTTCCAATCCGAGTGTCCTGCCATTATCAATAAGTATTAGCATAGCTTCTACTGTATTTCAGGGTTCATGATTTCTGATGTTTTTGACGCGGAAGTACAGGTTTCTCAACACTTCTTTGAGACCGTAGTAGTCACAGACTTACCTGTCCATGAACTCAGGGTACCTATGCCATGGCAAAATCATTAGCAAAAGTGCAATGTTTCCACCGCCGCGTCTAATACAAAAGATCACGGACCGTGTAACTTCCCAGAAAATGAGGGCGACGATCTGAACTTACGGAGCAACATCGTAATCAACCAGCAACTTCCCATGCGATCCTATCAGTGGTAGGCATGAATTCACCACAGTTCGTGCACACATCTCTACGGGTCGACCAATGAACCAAAGCAGCAGCCGACCGATCAAAACTTGTGAGCTGAGTGGCGTGAAGCAGGCACCCGGATCCAGCTGGTGAACGTGAATCCTCGGATTACTGCCGGTGAGATGGCGTGCGCAGAGCTCCCTGATCCAGCATGCGTGAATGATCTTTGCAAGCCCATACTGGTAGCTCTTCTGTGTAGCGGCGTCTTTGACATTACTGACCTGCTCAAGGTAGCAGTCTTCAGCATCATCTGGGAGCTCGACCATCGGGGCTGCGGAGCGGATTGCTGCGCTGGTGAGACTGCAGAGCACCACTGGTTGAGTTTCTCCATCGGCTAGCATTTTGGGAAAGAGGAGTAAGATCAGGAGCGCCGATGAAATATGAATCAGTTGCAGTGCTAGATGAGAGGAATCCATGTCAGGAAATTGACCTCGTAAAGACAGCATTGGTTGCGGTTGAGGGAGCTGAATCTAACAGCTGAAACTCACTCTCTTCCCAGCCATCTGCCGTCACTCTAGTCTCATCATTCATGATAGCAGAACCCATGACCACCACATCGATACGGTTCTGTAAATCGTTGATTCTGGTTGCAAAAGTCTGAACACTATCAAAGGATAAGAGGTCTACTTCCATCACCGTGATTTTTGGCTGTTGGCGAGAGCCCTCTTCGATTGCTTTCCTCAGTTCATCAGCCAAGGATTCGCCCTTTGCGACATTTCGGACTGCCAAAATGAGAGTTGAGACACTGAGGGTGGTAATAATCCGGGCCGCTTCTGAAAGGATTGCGCCGGTGGCGCCAACTAGGAGGACTGTCTTTCCTTCGAAGCTCGTCGTAGGTGGTGCAAGGTCCGCCTTTGCCTGTCGGCGGAAGGTGGCCCATGGAAAGACTTCCGAGAAAGGGATTTTGTCTGATTGAACCATGTTGAGTTTACAGAGCCCAAGGAAATGCAAGGAGAAGTTTGCCAGTCCTGACTGAGGTTCAAAGATTTCTCACCATGATGGCACATCAATCTTCACGATGTTCGCTCAGTGAGCAGACCGAGTCACCGAGACATAATCTCTAGTGCTGACATTTGCAGAATGGGTACAGGGTGTAGACTGTATCAAGCCATGATCCATGTATTGATTGGGCCCATACATGTTCGATTAACTGGACCCTAGCAAACACTGTCTCTGGCACGTCTGGGCAAGTTCGTGTCATCCTGCATCTAGATTGAGGCGCTAAAACGACGCACTGTGCTCAAATTCGGTCACCGTGTCCGCGATCTGCACATCCACCGTACGGAGCACATTTCAAAGGCACGGAAGCAACGGTAAGGGTAGTCCAGGAAGACAGATATCGTTCTGCATCATGCAGTGACGGTAGTGCAATCCTTCGCGCGAACTAAGATACAGCGGTTGTGGCTGCTTGGCTGAATCCCTCCGAAGATGATCCCGAAGATGACACCCTCGCGCTGCCGCCTAGACGAAGTCTGAAGTGGATTACGCCCAGACTAAAAAGTCAGGGTAACATTCGCTAATTCCGGCCATCGGGGTTTTCAGCATTACAAACCTGGCCTCACTCTTGCTCCACTCTCTTGCTCCACTCTACCTCTAGTTGTGGCATCATCGCCATCAGCGCGTCCTTCACAGTAGAGGAGCACGGCGCGTCTTGTTGTTGCGCACTACTCGATGCTCTGCAGCTTCACCTCAACGCCGCAATCATCATGGCGTTGTCCGACTTGAGAAATACCTTATTTACTGGCGACAGCAATGGCTTGTTGTGGTTCTTTTTTCTGGGCGTCGTCTTCCTTGTCGGCGGAAGCCAAGCGCGGACCAAGTCTGTAGATTCAAGAGAGCCACAAGAAGTGAAGCCCAAAATACCGCTTGTCGGCCACATCATTGGCTTACTAGGGTCGAGGCAAAAATACTATCGTCAACTCGGGTATGTAGAAAGCCAAGTCATTGAAGTCTAACATTCAGTACACGAGTTCAATGTGACAAGATGAGCCAAAATACTGACTGATGACATCGTATTAGCCTTGAGAATGCAACACTTCCGATCTTTTCCATCTCGATGGGTGGATCCGAGAAGATATACATCATTACGGCGCCGCAGCTGATCCAGGTTGCAATGAAAAACAAATCCTTGAATCTTTACCCGGTGATGGCGGAGTTCGCACAGAAGATGGTCGGTCTAGGACCAAATGTCATGGACTTGTTCCACAACCCACCAAGCGATGGCTCTGTCTCGTGGATTGAGGACCAACATCCATCTTTTGCGCCCTTGGCTCCTGGTCCTGACCTACAGGAGATGAACACCTACGTCCTAAACAAGATCTCGGAGACCATCAACTCCATCGGACCTGATTACGAGACCAAGAAGCTGTACATGTGGTTCAGGGACTCCTTCACCATGGCCACAGTGGGCTCCCTCTTCGGCGACAAGAACTCTTTGATGCAGGATATTACGTTGAGCAAGAATCTATGGTAAGTTGCATCTCTCATGCTCTCGAATCCCAGGGATTGACTGCTTACAACGTTAAATGAAGGGACTATGATGGTGGCCAAGCGGAGTTACTCATGAAACCGCTACCCTCCATCACAGTATCAAAGGCATACAACGGCCGTGCCAAGGTGCAAAAGGCTCTTCGAAAATACTTCCGCGAAGATTATGATCACATCACCGATGCCAGCAGTGTCGTCAAGCGGCGCGTGGCAGTCAACCGAAAATGGGGTCTGCCCATTGACGACATCGCACACCACGAGTTCGGAATGCTCTTCGTGAGCGTCACCAATGCCATTCCTACACTCTTCTGGATGATGTGTTATGTGTTCCGCGATGCCGATCTTGTTGCCGACTTGCAAAAGGAGCTTCTTGCCCTTGCTGTGATACAGCAGCAAGACAGCGATGCTAGCGGGAGCCGCCCGTCTCGGAAGTGTACTTTCACCGTTGCCAAGTTCCGTACAGAATGCCCCTTGCTGGTGTCTACTTACAAGGAAGTCATGCGCCTGACAAATCGCTCGACGGGTACACGCCGTGTTGTGGAGGACACATTGATCAGCTACACACCACCCGGAGAAGGCGGCGAAACAAAGACCTACCTGCTCAAGAAGGGTGCAAACATTCAAATCCCTGCCATCATCACCAACTTTGGCCCCGACGCGTGGGGCGAGAATGCACACGAATTCAATCCGCGGCGTTTCATGACCGCAGACAGAGAACGAGAGCGGGCGCAAAACCGCGCCTTTAACCCTTTCGGTGGCGGTAAACACCTTTGTCCCGGACGTTTCTTTGCCGACGCGGAAATATTGGGGGCGATGGCTGCGTTGGTGCTAGGATTCGAGATTGAAACTCCGGCTGGTGACAGGATCGAAGTTCCGCAGATCAATAACAACCTGGCTGAGGCTGTTGGAAAACCCTTAACAAGCGTTCAGGAGAACATGCTTGCGAGGATTCGGCGGAGGCCAGGCTGGGAGGATGTGGAGTGGGCGTATATCGCGAACAACGTGGCAGCTTAGAAGGAGTAAAATATTCACAAGGCGCGCCGATCATGCCAGCTTTTCCAGTTTGTTGCAGTTCTTCGCAACATGAGGGTATGAAATTTGGCTTTATTGACCTTTGACGAAGCTGTGTCTCAGATGTCCCGCTCAGCTTCATGATGGGTGTCGACTCAAAGACCGGCATCGTCGCAGATGCACACCATCCCCTCCGCGGCACATCTCTCAAAGACTCTGTCCTCGTCATCCCTGCTGGTCGCGGATCCTGTTCCGGCAGCAGCGCAATCGCAGAGCTGATACTTTGCGGCAATGCACCCGCAGCCCTCATCTTCAGGGACGTGGAGATGATTCTCACCCTGGGAGTTTTAGTTGCCGAGAAGATGTTCGATAAGCGCATTCCGATTGTTTTCCTTTCAGACGCACCACACTTCGAAGTCTTCCGTCGAGCTTCGACAGTGCAAATAAACGAAACGAGCTTGTTGGTTTCACCAGGCGGCCACAAGATTGACTTGGTGCCACAAAGCGTAAAGGCGTTAGAGTTAAATCCAACAGACAAAGGTATCTTGTCTGGCGAGAGCGGCGTAACTTCTCGTATCGCAATGGAAATCATCGTTAAGTACGCCACGATACAGGGGGCACAACGCCTGATTGATGTTTCTCAAGTCCATGTGGACGCTTGTGCCTACGTTGGCGAAAGCAGTCTCCTCGTCCCTGAGCGCCTGCTCTCCCTCGGAGGAAAGTTTGTCGTACCATCGACCTGCAACTCCCTGAATGTCGACCGGCAGAGGTGGAAGGAATTGGGAGCCAACCCCGAGATCTCTCAAATATCTGACAAGATTGGAGAGACGTATCTCAAGCTGGGCGCCAAGATGAGCTTCACCTGCGCTCCGTACTTGCTCGAGAGTAAGCCTAAAGCCGGAGAGCAAGTTGGATGGTCTGAGTCCAATGCAGTAGTATTCGCGAACAGTGTGCTGGGAGCACACACACAGAAGTATCCTGATTATATGGACGTTTTCATTGCATTGACCGGAAGGGCTCCTTATGCCGGCTGTCATGTGCCAGAGGGCAGGAAGCCGGAAGTCATAATCAAGGTCACCCAAATTAGCGCATTTGAATCATCGTTTTTCGCTCTTATTGGCTACAGCATTGGACATGTGGTCGCCGCCAAGATCCCTGTTGTCATTGGAATGGAGACGACACGACCGACCATATCGGATCTGAAGGCATTCGGGGCGGGGTTCGCAACAAGTTCGTCTGCTCCCATGTTTCACATCAATGGCATCACGCCAGAGGCTGCAAGTTTCGGAGATGCACTCACCACTCTAGAAACCATAGAGGTGACAATTCCTGAACTTCAGTTGGCTTGGAGACAGCTCAATACGGCTACGGACCCTTCCGTCGATATCGTCTCCCTAGGAAATCCGCACTTTTCCCTAGAAGAATTCTCACAACTTGCCGAAGTGTGTCGCGGCAGACACAAGTCACCTAATGTCGAAGTCATGATCACCACTGGCCGTGAAACATACACAGAGGCCCGGAACCTCGGCTATCTAGACGTTATCGAGAGCTTCGGTGCCCGGCTGATAACGGATACGTGTTGGTGCATGATAGAGGAGCCGGTCGTTCCTCTGAAAGCAAGAAACGCTATGACAAACTCTGCCAAATATGCTCACTACGGTCCGGGGATTGTGGGTAAGAATTTTCACTTTGGAGATGTTGTCGCGTGTATCAAGGCGGCAAGTAGAGGCCATAGACATGAAGACGAGATGAGCCCGCGGTGGCTTTTCCGGTGACCCAAACACATTCGGGATTACTCGCTCTGCATTTAGAAAGTTGAATAGAAAGATATCATGATCAAAGGTATAGGACCGGAGGTCTTAGACTGTCATATGCACTACAAACTTGAGCCCAGGCTGAACAACTGCAAAATGAGCAGTCCTCGTTAAGAAAGTAGGTTGAACAAGTATTGTCTGTTGCCGGAAGGTTCTTCAAGCACCAACCAGAGTTGTCCCTGACGCCTTATGTATCAATTCACTACCGAGAGCGTCATACCTAAGGAAAGGTCGGTAGTCGCGGAGGCAGATGATCGGTATTTGCACGCAAACTTGAGATCGATAACTTGATCATTAGACCATGGATTGCCGCTACGCATCAAGCACGATGCGAACGGAACGAGGTCAATGCTCTGGAACTACGGAGTAACGGATAACGAGAAAATCGTTATGAAATCAACGCGACTTGGCACTGGATCTGTTGCGGGAATGACGGAGTTCGCTCGGAAATAACGTCTTTGTTTGTATGTTGCGAGCTGGACAACTCCACAGCGACATGTGATCCAAGGCAGCATTATTCCTACAGGCCTTCAGAGGAGTTATGATGCAGGATTCAATTTTTTCGGTCGTGTTTATCCATCTCGCGTATGGACACAAAAGACTCTACTTACGAATGTACATTTTCCATCCAAGGCAGACGCTCCTTTGAGGCTGAGATTCACCAGTCTAACGTCTGTCATCTCGCGCATCTTGGCTTTCCAGGCACCCGAGTTTCAACTCAACAATATCGATCTTGGCTGTGTTGTCAGGTTGTGTATGGGTTTGATCCTCCAGAATTTCGCGCCTTGCCACACCCGCGACTGACAGCGGCCGTCCCAACTTCAGCTTTCGCCAATTCGAGCCCAATGAAGCCTTGAAGGATCTTCGAAGGACCAGAACCACGCGATGGCATGGATCTGTTTCCGGAGAGAAGGAATCATCACCAGAGTCTAGCCCCTTTGGCCCGCTGTTGAGAACTTGCAACCCCACGAAGGCCATCTAATGGCCCTCTTTTTTGATTATGCTAATCCCACAACCGAAGCTAGCGGGCACCTAAGCGGAAGCCATTCGCGGGATCCCGCTCCATCACAAATGGAGCCCCCGTCAGCGCTTATCCTCATTCAGAAAGAACCTGCCTTGGAGGGCTCCATCATAAGCAGGGATTCCAATCCTTCAGACCCCTTACCGCCGCTTGGCGCCAGTCAACTGCCATGAATTCCTCGAGAAGAGCCAAAGTCCCGACGATAATCCACAATCTCTGGCGCTCAACGTTGCGGCCTGTCGATATGGGGCTCCATAGAACCATAACGATGTGGTCTTCCCCTGGGTTTGGACTCCCATTCTTTAAATCTTGCATCTGTTCCTCCCTTTGCATGCTGAAGATGTTCTTGGTCCCGTTTTGCTCCGCGATTGAGCAATGAGCGCGGCATCATGACGACTCCCAACAACAATGCGTCTCCGCCGGAGTACTACAGCGGCCTTGAGGTAGACAGCCGACCGGGCCGATCGCCGGGAGGGTATGGCGATCAGGACTTCAGCAAGTTCCGTGTCGCGGACCAGAATAACTTGCCCGAAGTTGACAACCATGACGGCGACCTTCCACAAGCCGTGCACCCGTACGGCCATGATTACTCTATGCTCCAGGCCGTTCACCCGGCGGAGGGCGGCGTCTCACCAGCCGAATATCAAAGTGGTTCATATGATTCAAGCGGGTACTACGCTCCGAAAGAAGACAACCCGCCAGAGGTCGTGACAGCAGAGATCGACGAGAAGCAGCAGAAGAAGAGGGTGGGCACATTATGCGGCATGCGACGCAAGACCTTCTGGATCGTTCTAGCCGTGGCGCTCATTATTGTCATTGGCGCTGCAGTAGGAGGAGGCGTCGGTGGCGCATTGTCGGCAAGCAACAGCTCGCAACAATCAAGCAGCAGCTCGGGAGGATCAAGCGACGGCGGAAGCGGCAGCAGCGGTACAGGAACCGGCAGCGGTGGTGGGAGTGGAAGCGGCGACAGCAGTGGTGATAGCAGCGGCGATTCTAATAGCACGACGACAACGAATGAGCTGGATATCCTGCCCACCAGTAGCATTGGCGCGCTCAACTTCACAGACTACTATGGCTACGTGAACCACCTCGTGTTCTACCAGCTGCGGTCTAAGAACCTCATGATGTCGTCCTACAATTCTTCAACGAAAGTTTGGAGCTCAACAATTGCCAATAGGGAGAGCACGATCAAGGAGGGTACTCCCATCTCCAACAGCTTGTTCTGGCATAGCAGTAAGGTAAGCTTCCGTTATCCCTTCAGCTACTCAAATGCGTGTGATCAACGCTAACCCTATTCTCCAGGTCCGCGATGTCCGTATCTACTACCTCAACGAAGCGAATCAGGTTGCAGGCATCATCAATGCCAATCCCGTTTACGGCTCGTCGTGGGATAAATCCGGCGTTTCAAACACCTTTACTGCGAACGCGAAGTCAAATCTGCTGTCTAACGGCATCCATACCCCCGACTCATACCTATCGAACCTTGTTCTATATCAAGACGCTGGAAATACCATCCGTGTTCTCCGCCGGACAGGCGATGGAGCGACAGATTGGGCCGCCGTGGGCATATCGACCGATTTTGGAAAGCCTGCAGAGGGTACCGGGATGTCTATGATTCCCATCTATACCAACGCGACCACGAAGAGGATGGCCATGTTCTATACTTCTGAGACAGGCTCACTCATCCATCTCACACTCGTCAACGACAATGACTGGACCAATAACACCTTACCAACCATGCTCGAAACTAACGCGACAATCGCGGCCTTCTCGAGCGGATACGAAAGCAACAACAACCTGGTCATGCACGTACTGGGGGCACAGGCGGACAAAGCACCTGTACTGACAACGTACGCTGAAGGAGAGTGGACCAACGTAGGGGAGGTTTCCACCATGTCCGGCGAGGATAGGCCCTTCAAGATTGCGGCCAACTCCGCTGGGAGAGTCTATGGTCTCGTACAGCGCAATGCTACCAAGGTTGAGATCGTCGAGTGGGAGTGGATTGGTGGTACAACATATAACAAGATTGGTGTGATAGATACCGTCTCATGATCTGAGGAGAGGTCCTATGTGGGTGAATACAAGGTAATCCGGCTCTCGTGATCCCTCAAGAGCGACAATAATAAATACAAGAAACAGAATAAAAACAAGATCAAAACATACTATCTCCCCGATGACCCCAGCCCGTTATAACTCCACACGTGCATTCAAGACCACTGAGACTCGGTTTTGATGTTGATGCCCACATCGTACGTATCCCAGCTGGCGATGAGACTCGGGAAGTTGAAAGCCGAAAAGTCTGGTTCAGTCTTGATCATAGGACAGAAGTCGTTCTGTTGTTGCTGTGACAGCTTCTCAATGTCAGTCTTGACCTGTCCCAAACCGGCTCCACGATGTAGATCTTTCACAGCAAACATACCATCTCCAGATCCCTCTGCTGAGCAAAGTGCGAGGTGCAATCATTCTGCAAAAAGCCCGGGCTTCGGCCCATGCTGGCTTCCCTTGCCCGGCTAGGGTGATCCCTCACGGCCGGGGTCGGGGCGGCGGGAAGCGGGTCAACCCGTGAAGCACGGGCTGCCTTGCGAGCCTTGGACCGGGCAGCAGCGGCGGCAACCCGCGCTCTGTGCTCAGCTTTGACTTTGGCGACGAATTGTGGTATCGGGTGGGGGCATCGGTCTTCATAAACGTGCTGAAGAATGACAACTTTGTCAGTTCAGTGTTCTTGAAGTTTGTCATGATGAGATGAGAGGGAAACATGTATGATGTTCGTGGACTCACGCGGTGCATGCTGCCTATCTTGGTGAACCCTTTGAAGCATCCAGGGCAGATGGCTTCAATCATCTTGGGAACACGGGGCATGGTGAAGCGGGTAATAGGCATCTTGGCGGTGTTCCTCAACACGAACTGGTTGTACTCGCTGAACATGCTGACTGGAGATTAGATGACACGATAAAGAACAGGGCAGAAGTTCGTCAAGTGGTTAATGATTGACGATTGACTGCGAACATAACCTGGGGTTACCCTCCCTTTTGTCTTGCTCACCGTGGCTGGTGGGATGGCGTCGGGTCAAGGAACTGTTCACTGAACAGCTGCGATGGCTTCTCAAAGAGCTTCCAACTGGGCTCCATAACTATTCGACAGGGATCAATCAATTTGGGACAGGAATGTCGCAACAGTTGAGTGATTGTCAATGACGACCTGCCATACCAGGATGGCGCGGCAAGCGCGCTTTCCATCGTCTAAGTAAAGCGCTTATTGCTTCTTCTTCCGGGCCCATCGTGTGAGTCTCGCAGTCTGGCACTCGGGGGCTAGGTTCATGTCTTTGTTGGTAGTCAATTATCACAGTCAACGACGCAACCAACACTGGTGTAGGACCCCCTCGGGGCCGAGTCTGGGGGGCCTGAGCTGGTGGAGGGTAGTCTCTCGAGATTTTTGTCAATGTGCGGAACCCTGTCACCAAGATAGATGAGAATGAAAGAAACCAAGTCTTACTTCCTCGTGCCCGGAGCTCCGTCAATCGGCGATCCCATGGCGTCCTGTAGTTCGAACAGTGAAAGTGATGTTTGGGGCCTTTGGGCAGAACGAGCCACACCAGGCAAGGTCAGTTTGATAGCATTCTCCACAGCCAGACAAATTCATCATGTCATCGGCAGTAGTGATCAGAACAGTCTCTTTGTGTCCGAGCTCCCAGGCGGTTACTCGGTCAATCGGCAGGTGTCCAACAGACAAGGGTCACCCGTGGCGAGACGGCAAAGTGCCTTCGCGAGAGGACCGCCCACCTTCCTCTAAACACTTCCTCTACACAACGACATCTGGAAACCTGGAGAAAGGCTCAAGAGCTAGTCACTTCGCCTCGTTTCAGACCAGGGTACAAAAATGAAAGGTCTTGTTCACCATGCGAGGCTGACTATGGCGAGGATCGTCGACTTGTAGCCCCGCGTCCTCGCACTGGAGCTTTGAACTATTACCTAGCGGGGCCCAGACCGGAAGACCTTCATGTTGGTTGCACAGCAGTCTGGGCCCGTTATAAAACCCAGTGACGTTCCAAGCCACGAGAAGTGAGTGGCTCCTGGCCATGATCCTTGTCCAGTTCGCATTAGTAGGAATCCCACGCCGCATGCGACACCATGTGACCTGTTTTAATCCCAGGCGCCATGCAGCGAAGTCGCATGTTTAATGAGCACAGCCCAGGTTCCTGTTCAAATGTTTGTTCCCGGCTTCTCGGGTCTTGAAGCAAACCTCTGTTAGAGAAGGTGAGCGGTGAACAGCGGTGAACCAACGAATAGCAATCATCCCCAATGATCAATACGAGTGAGGACGCCGCCGTATTTGACTTGCCCAACACCTTGTACCAACATCGTATCTGAGCGTGGTATATCACCCAAATTCGGCCCGGCTGCGGTATTTTTCGAATCTCACTAAGCTCAAGTAGGTCGTGCTTGTTTAAATCCTCCAACAAAATCAGCGCTGAATCTTGTCTGCCGAGGTGCGAGCTCCCGCAATATCCGCAGCTCCCGTCCTCGCCCGCGGCCCGCGCCTTTGATGGATTCGCGGTCAGGCGGGCGTCGAATAAACTCCCTTGCATCATCATGCTCACACGTGCTGGGTGGTCCTTGCAAAGGCAGACTGTACCTGGACTAGACGCAGACGAGGACAAATAGGCGCGGGGTCGCGGGCGACTTCTTGGGAACGTCATCGCAATGGTTTCGTAACCGTACTGTGCTCATCCACGCCTAGACCGGAGCGCAAGGCCGCGCTAGATATGCAGACATTAAGCGGTGAACTGGAAATCGCCAAGGAGTGATTCAACTTCCATTGACCAAATGTCAATCTAGTACCTTTCAACATGTTCGAGTCCAATAAATAGACGAGTGATCAGAATGGTTATCCAATCGATCACTCACCGAAGGAATCTCTGTGTCAGATAATAGCCAGCGACTCTTCCTAAAAACCACGATGTTTGCGCGCAGCTTCGGTTGTCGGCGGATGCCCATCGGGTTGGTGCAGCTTTTGGACCCAGAACCCACTGATTTGAACGAATAGTGAACCCATGCCATGACGGACATGAAGCATGAGGCATGAAGCAGGAACATACTTGAGCTGTCAGGGCCGCGTCGTCTGTCAGCCTGTCATTGCCTGTCGAATTTCAGGAGAAAAATGCAGCGGACAATCTGCGCCACGGTGACCACATATTCTTTGTTCTACATGCATCTTGCTGCACGACTGTGGCATATTTATGTACCCAAACCGCCAAGCTCAAAGGCTTTGGGAGCCTCCAAGTTTCGGTAAAGCTGGTCCATTCAGAAGATCAAAGATTTACCCCTCCATTCAACATCATTTGGATAATCCACTCGGCACTTTGCCAAAACTTCCGGCTATTCAGAAGGTCACATTGCCCTAATACAAACGGCCTGGTGATGTAGCAATGTGGTCTTTCTCAACGTCAAAATGATTTTAACCATCGGCGCGCTGCCGAGAAGCTCGGGGTCGGGACTCATCTCTCCATTCCATCCATTAACATGACTCCTGTCATCTCATTACGCCTTCATTTTGTCTCGGATGAAAGGATGTATTTTTTTTTTGAGGAAATGCCAATTGCAAGCGCTTTCTATAAGACTTCTGGACATGATAGGACCGTTAACAGGCGCCTTAAAAGGTCCATGGTAGCGTATTTTACCATTGAGAGTCTCTGATCCCCTTACCTGCAGTTCTCTTCTTGTCCTTTTCAAAGCCAACTCCTGAGAAACAAGTGATTTTCCAGTTTATGAACATGCAGCTTACCAAAGTCTGTCTTTCCTTCGGTGTATTTGCAGCTGCTTTCGCGCAGTCTAAGATCAAGATCAGTGAGTTCAAGCCATCAAGCAACAGGCCAGAAGGCAACTAGCTGATAATTTTCGAGTGCCTCTGGGTGACTCCATCACCGAGATAACTTGCTGGAGAGCCCTGGTATGGGACCAGTTTGTCAAGGAGAATCTTGCCGACAAGGTGCAATTCGTTGGCTCCATGACCAACAACCCCCAAAATTGCCGAGCACAGTCTGGCTCTTTTGACCTCCATCATGAGGGCCACTCAGGTTGGCTTTCCATCAACATCGCCAACCAGTACCTACAGGGGTGGCTGGCAAGCACTAAGCCTGATATTGTGCAGTTCATGCTTGGCACCAACGATGTAGCGCAAGGGCGCACGACCAACGACATTGTCGCTTCGTACACGAGGATGGTAGGGTTGATGAGGGCGTCCAACTCGCGTATGAAGATTCTGGTATGGTCTCTTGCAACATCTAACAACTTGCGCGACTGTTGACACGAGTCTTACCTCACAGGTTGATCGCTTGATCCCGTTGTCCTTTAACGGGGGTGGAATCGATACTTTGAACCAGCGAATCCCGGGATGGGCCATCGAACAGAACTCGACCAGCTCTCCAATTACAGTTGCAGACTGCTCGAGTTCTGCCGGGTTCACAACCTCCATGTTGCGAGATGGCGTACACCCCAACGATCAGGGAGACCAGACCATAGCCCAGAAGGTCGGTCCATTGCTGATCAAGTACGTCAGGGATCTCATTGCCGAGCGCGGGCTTTGAAATTATCGTACAGGGAGTTTGGGTGATAGTCAACTCGACTGGGTGCTGAGATAGCATATATAGAGATCTACGTAGCAGTAAGATTCATCTAGGTTGAGTCAGGGTTCGTTGAACTGAGGCGCATGTACCTAAGGACGTTGACAGTTGTATGCTCAATGCAAACTGTCTTTTTTGATAGTTGAAGTTGTAGTTACATCCACTGTAGACGTCTAATGAACGTTGATGTAGGGAATCCTCAAGATGTCTCCCCGCCAGAAGGCTGACCCGCGTCGGAGTAAGCCACATATAACAAAGGTAAGGTTCTCTATTGGTGAGGAACATGCTTTGTGTAACGATCCGAAGTTTTCAAAGGCAACGAACCTTCGGGTCCACTTTGTCCGCGAGATAGCCTTGGAAGGCCGCCAGGATGACTGAGCGCCGAGAGCCAAGACCGAGAATCGAGCGAGTGTGGGATTTCAGACCGACCTCCATATTGAAGAGGCGCATCGGTCTTCAATCGATAGACACTGAGTGACCTATATAGAGATAATGTGCGCTCATCAACTTCTAAAACCAAGGGAGAATCAATCGTTCTTTCGCTCAAGTGAGGGATGAAGATTTAGCTCATCCCATCGGGAATATCGCGATCTCCCCGACCCGAAAGGATGCGGGAACTTAGTTTCGTTCTCGCGTTTGGCATTTACACTCGAGCACGGACGAACTTGAGGGACTTCCGGCTACCAGAGTCTAACAATTACTTATCCTCCGAGACGTCTGACATCTGGCTCCCGCTCACCAGCACCAGTCTGTGCTCGGCATGATCCCTCCGCTGCAAGATAGTCTTCCGTAGATAAGGAACTCGCGGACGGACATGGCAAGATATGCGCAAAGTCTGTCGGCCGAAACGAGGGCTTCTTTGCCGAGTAAGAATGTTAGATGGCTTTTAAAGTGTTTGCTTGGTCAAGCTCCTTCGCTAGTGCATATGGGCACATCCTGCTGTTTCTTTCCCCCTCGAAGAATCGCTTCGTCAACAAACCCATGCCACACAAATCCCCCCTCCAGTTTACATCAAAATCTCCGGCACGACAATGTCAGATCCTCTTGAGCTGGAGCTCGATCGCCCGAAGAGGAATTCCAGAATGATTGAGAAGTTTGATGACGAGATCAAGGTCGCGGGGGTGGTAGACCAGCAACCGGTTGTCTCGAGGAGAGAGTCGGTCCAAAGCGATACGTATGGATCATCTGCCGGCGCCACAACCTTCGACAAGAAGCTCCTCTACAAACTCGATATGCGTCTAATGATTGCCATGTTCTTTTTGAACTTCTTGTCGTTAATGGGCCGCACAAATATCGGAGCCGCACTGATCCGGCAGCTTCCACAAGATCTTCATCTCGACGCGATGAAGGTGTTTATCGTTCTCACGATGCCAGCGGCGCCGTTGATCCTATTCGAGGTGCCAAGTAATCTACTTATGCGCTTTCTGAATCGCAAGTTCAACTTCCCATACTTGTGGTACATGTGTACTCTCGACATACTACTGGGTAAGTCTATATTTGTCACCGAGTCGTGTTATGCGGGGGGTATTGTAAAATTGAACGCAGAAGCTTCGGCTATCATGACCGAGCTGTGTTGATGTGCATGCTAATGATAAGTACAGGTATAATCACGATCGGTCAAGGATTCGTCAAGACATTCGATCAGATGATAGCCACCCGATTCTTCGTTGGTGTCTTCGATGCAGGTCTCATCCCTGGCTGCGTCTTCTTGTGTTCTCTTTACTACCCTCCAAGGCATCTTCAGTGGAGACTTGGACTGATTACTGTCGCCAATATCTGTTCAAATATTGCCGGGAACTTTCTTGCATACGCAATCGCCAACATCCAAACCACTGAGAATTTCAACGGGTGGAGATGGTACGATTCCAATCCCCGCATTATTTTTCGAAACGGCTCTAACATCTCGTAGGATCTTTATTATTGAGGGTATCTTCACTGTGGTAGCTTCTCTGGCCTGCCTTCCTGCTAATGTTGGACCTCCGGAGAAGGCCAAGTTCTTGACGGAAGAAGAAAAGCGACTTATCAGAAATTCAGTCGAAATACGCAGCACAGAGATCGGTGTTGTAGCAGAGTGGAAAATGTTTTTCACAAACCCCCTCAATTACTGCTGGGCTGCCCTCTACTGCTTCACGACTACAACCGCTTACTCAGTTTCCATCTTTTCTCCGTCCTTTGTCAAGTCCTTTCACCCGGAGCTCAGCGCTGCAGATGTACAGGCGCAAATTGTTCCCATCTTCGTGGTGGCTGCTGTGGCATGTCTTACAACTGCTTACGCAGCTGACCGTCTCAACCACCGCGCGGCCTTCGGCCTTGGCGGCTTCATTTTCACCATCGTTGGCTACGCAATCTTGAGGCAAGATGAACACGAAAGCACAAATGTGACCATGATGGCGCTGTACTTCATCGCCTTCGGCACCTTCATCACTCTTCCCATGATCTGGATCTTGACTATGCAAAACTTGCAGACGCCTTTCCAGCGAGCCATTGGGAGCGGCTTTGTGGTTGGAGTTGGGAACACATCAGGCTACATCTCAGCCTGGATCTTTAAGACAAGCGACGGCCCGTATTACAAGAATGGCATGACGACCAGCATGATCCTAGTCGTAATTGCATTTGCCATTCTTTCGACAACTTGGCTTTACATCGAGATGCATAATAGAAGGCTTGATAGAGAGGAGAGATTGCATCCGTCTGCGGGAGCTGGAACCAAGAGGCTTACCGGGCGAAGTTTCCGGTACAAGGCATAGTTTATCGTCACTTTATTACACTTGGAAGGTTCCGACATTCGGCCTGGACGTTCCGAAGCCCTTGGGCGTATTTGAAGCCCGACACGCCCCTATATTTCATGTCGCCGATCTGAATATGTCAAGCATGTTTCCGACTATTTTGCTCTTGAGCTGTGATGAACTTCCATTTCTAAGTGTCGGGATCCCTGTGATGATTGTGTAGTGTTACCTGCCACCACCTCATGCAGCTAGATAACCTCATTTTCGTTCCGAATGATCTCGATACGAGCCCATATCCAATCAGATGTGGCTGACAACGCATTACTATTTCCCCGCGGGCCTCACTGCGGTGTGACGTCCAGATCGCTGAATCCTAAAGAACCGAATTCAAAAACCCACATAACCCTGATACCCGGTCAAGGGCATTATTCACGTCTCCATTTCACTTTCTCTTCGTGTCACGAGGAATCGACTACTGACATTATGTCGCCTTTATTCTGATAATTCAAACTTCCAAGAAAGACATGGCAGTCACGTCCACACTTTACACTCCCTTGGTGGAAACCCATTTCTACTCCACAGGTGGCTACCAGCTCTCCACTGTGTATACCTTGCAGCCACAAACGACACCCTTCACACCGAGAGATAGTACCTGTTCCATACTACCTCGAGCTATCCGGTGCGTAGAGGCCAAAAGTGAAGATATCACATCGGGCTTCACTTGTTACGGTCTACAATTTGTGGGAGAGACAACGACATCGGTACCAACACAATGCTTTCCGGAGAGTTACATAAACATCTGGAGACCTTTCGACGAGTTCAGTAGGACCTCCTTGAGCCATGCCACACAAACTACCATAAGCAGAAAGTTAGCCTTGAAAGGTGTACATGTACTAACAATTTTCGAATCAAGGTGATATCCCGAGTTTGGCTTACCCAGGCACTGCGTGCATTAGCGGGTGGACAACTGCGTGTTCCACGGATGTCACGGAGACAAGTGGAAAAACGCATGCACAAACTTGGTGCTGCCCCTCTGGCTGGGGCTGTCTCAGTGCTTCGAATGGTGGTATCCCTCACCGGGAATGTACAAGCCTCCTGAGTACTCCGACTGAAGTGTGGATCAACAACGTTGTAACTACGAGAGAAAGTGAAAGCACCATTACGACATCTTGGACGAAAGTCTTTCTCTCAAACCTGCCTAGAGGGGGCCCAATCATTATCAATCATCCTGTTTTTCCACTTTACGGCAAAGTTCCGCCTCGTCAGGTTGAAGGTGCCAGAGAGACCTCGTTATCTGGAGGGGCAATTGCTGGTATTGTAGTTGGAATCGTGGTTATACTCATGGCTCTCATTGGTTGTAGCTGGTTTATATGTCTTAAGAAGAGAAAGCAAGAACGGGGAACCCGGCTGCTACAAAGAGACACTGCCGTTGGGAGGGGAGAGCACTCTTTTGTGAGAGAAAACCATGACTCGAAAACGAAGTCACCAAATCATGATCGAGACGCTCAAGAGATGTGTACGTTAAGGCCATCTGCGGTAGAGCTCCCGTCCCATAGCCGAGCTGCCGAGGTCGAGGGAGATAGTCGCCCAGTTGAACTGGAATCTTAGGTAAACATTAGTAAAAGGAGCAAGGAGAGCAAATTCGAACAAAAAAAAGCTACGTACTCCCCCAAAGTCAAGGTCCATTACCGGGCGAGGAAACGTGTTCTGATATTCGACGCAGAATTAATCCTGTTTTCCAGATTATTTTAGCCCTTATGTGCGTGAAAAGCTCAGCAATCGCAAGTAAATCTTTCCTCCATGATCGTTTGGTAGGGTATACTTGCATACACGTATTTTCTGAGGTAAGTCATCGCAGAGTATCCTATAGATATATCCAGGATCTTCGACCTAGTATCTGCGTCATCCTTCTGATAGACACAGGCCTCGAACGGCTACCCCAAAACATTACATAGTTGGAACGCGACGCTGCAAACTTGGATGTACTTTGATGACCAGTTATGTCAAAGTTGGATTGAAATCACGCCTACAGCATGCATGGAATCGGACAACAGCGTGACCAATACCGTCCGAAAATCATTGAAAGCTTATCGACAAAGAAGCCATTTGTTCAAAGTTGAGCAAACATCGCCGGGTTCCCTGTATTGAGACGTGAAGACTAATGCTCGCAGGGGCAGAGCCCGTGACGTAATGTGGAGCTTGAATACAGGATCAGAAGAAGACGCATGCTTCATTTGACAATCATCATCGCATGTAGCGAGCGGAGCTATGCCTACCTACCTTACCTAGTATTCAACACGCCTACTGTTCAAAAAGCAAAAACAGAGCCACACCGCCCAAGAGTGAATAGCCACGAAAGTGTCACTGATCAGATTTAACACTTGGAGATAGGTTCAGATGGCCATATCAATGAAGTATCTCTTGAGAATTGATGCAAAAAGGGACCGCCTTCGTAACTGTAGATCGGATGTTGGAGATTGAACCAGCCATCACCAGGCTGCAACTAAAAGTACGTTTGCCAATACTTGAAGTATTTCGGTACAGTTTTCAGCCATCGCCTCTTAACCATGCATTTGCTCACTCATGTGATGTAAAAATGTTTCAGCCACAGGACCGCAAACAGCTCCTAAGCTTGGTTCAAGATCCATTAGCAGGCCGTGGATGTTTGCCAGTAAATGCCTTTGAAGCCTGGAATTCCAAGGCGATCATGGCTTCAAGCTGGTGTAACATGACGTTTGTCTCGACTACTTGCAGCTCACGTCACTGTGCTCTTCATTGTAACTGGCAACGTTTGCTAACATTGCCAAACCAACAAACAAAACAGTCTGCTTGCTCCTTAACATATTGTGCAGCTTTTGGCGAATGATGTGATGACATCCGAAGAGCACGAATAGAATATCTTGACGGCTTCTGTTGGATGGTGGTGCTGGACGCGCAAGTCTGACCATTTGAATCTCCTAGACTTTCCAAATGCTTCTGGAGGGCTGGAGTCATTCTTTTGTACATCTTCGTTCTGATTGCCTGGGACGCCTGATAGATGTTCTTGGAAGTATTGGTTGCAAAGAGGCTGCATCATAGCTGCTAAGCGGGCCAGTGAGATCAATCGTTAAGGGGGCACGCATCCTCGGAACATGCAGGGAAGCTTAAGGAGATCAGATTCGTCAACTTCCTTTTCTTTGAGCCAAGAAAAGAAGTGGAAAGAGCGGAAACCCTTGAGTTAATGATGCCCATTGCGAGATCAAGTCTTAACAGTGCTCTACGGTCTGCCAATTGTCCATGTCTGTTGGTTTGCTTAATTTTCCGTAGAGTGAGATTACGACACCACCCGTCCATGAAGATCAATTGATTACCTTTCCTATTTTGAGTAGTGTAGTCTCGATGTAGGATTGGATTCATGCAGCAGCTGAAGCTAGTAGGCAATCATGCATGGGTGGTCGCGATTGCGTCCTTCAAAGGAGTCAAGCAATAATACTCGATACGAGTTTTGGTTGCCGAAATGTGAGATACGGCTTCATGTTCATTTTAGGGCTTATAAGTAGCGATGGCTCTTCCTTCGTACGAGATTGTTTGATATCATCCCAAGGTCCAAACCAGCACATACACGCTTTATCCAAATCTAACCTGCACAGCAACGCCCACCATGCGAGCCAGCCTTCTTCATTTGATGTCATCAGTCACGATGATTGTTGCTGTAAGCTTGAACCCGACCAAGTCTTTGAAGCAAGAGCTAACTGATCAGGCTGTTATTCCCGCGGATGTGCCCAAGGGCTACGGGCTGTACATTCCCGAATGGGAGTTTCAGACTCCAGAAGGAGAGAACATCACCATCAAGGGTACAATCCAAGAGGTCTATGCTACCCTCGGTAGTCTTAATCCTCAGATGGCCCAGATGAATGGCTTCGACCTTGAAGCAATTTCGAATATTGCTCGTAGTGACGTGGAGAAGCGCGCCAAATTTCCCAGGGTCGATTGCCAGAGCTTAGAGGAGGGTCACACCGACATGTATGAGACGACCATGGAATACCTCAGGAAAGTTCCAGGGAAACCGAAGAACTCTGCTGGCCCGAGAGAATGTGGCCGCGTTAGCTGTGCTTGGAAGAGCGCGACTTGGTGGTGCAATGATGTGGGTTCTCCACCAAACTTATTCCTCAATTCTCCTTCATGAGGGTTGTAGGGTTTTTGCTGACAAAATTCAGGCTCTGGAGGAGAAGGAGCTTAGTTCATTCGGTGAAATTGCCGATGGCGTACAAGTGATCTATCACGAATGCACCGACGTCGATAAACACTACTGGTGGTCCTCTGGTGAAGCTTACACCGATGATGATTGGAGTGTCCAATTTGGGTACGCACCATGCTAGGGCGGTCACCCAGATCAGTGGAACTCTATGAATTCCGTGCACTGCAAGAATGACGCTAGACACTAGAGATCGTACTTTCTTCGCTCAGTTACCTTGGCATACCAGCTTATAGTTTTCTACCATGAGGAAAGTCGATATCATAGTGGGAGAATACCTTGAGTAAGGGAAAGAGGGGGAGAGGTGTCAATACTCACATTTCCTATTCGACCTATCATTTTTTGGCTTGCCTGCAATCACAAATTTACAGTCCTTACTTTCAGTAAACTTAAAACTCTATTGCAACTACCGAATGCATTGGCAACTTGAAGCGACCATAACTTCCGTCCATAATACGGAACACAAATTGAAGTCTAGAAATCTAAGCAAAGCAGGGTCACATTTGAATTGTGCATAGTGACATGAGTTACATACTTCCACTGTTGAAGAAGCCGATATCTCTGGCGAAGTTTCCGGCATCCATTTCTCTACTTTAGAGGCTTAGACTACCTAGGTGTTTCAGCCGAGTACAATGATCCCTCTTTTCTATTCACACCCATGTTGTTGGGAAATCATGACCTAAAGCTGACCGAGACCTCTCCGTCTTCTCTTACTTAAACAGACCAATAAGCGCACGCTAATAGTCGCAAATCCTTGCCTTTGGATGATGTTGACGGCTCCTCCGGAAAGAATGAGTAAAGCATGGATGGAATCGCGCCCTGAAAGGAAGGCTACGACAGCGCAATCTCCTGTGGCATGTGCGCAGCTTGATTCCTGCTCTCGGCCGAATGCCTCGGCTGTTAACCCCTCTCATCTCGAAACTGCCATTTACAGAAGAAAGACGAGCTGGCCTTACAATGCTATGTCGTACCGAAACTTCATGATTTGGTTAGCTCTGCTGATCCCCTTATTCATGCGCCCGGTAACCGTACGGCTAGAGGCCCGAGTGGCTCCGCACCGTGAACGTGGGGCTCATCCGAGCATCGCGGGCTGCTCCGCGTTGCCTCATGTTATGGCTACAATTAATATCTTGACTGATCCAGACCACAGATTTTGCCCTAACCTATCTGTACGCGAAAGGCTTGATTGATAATCAGCCCAATAATAGCTCAGTGCGTTGAACACTAACGACAGGCTGGAAAAAGGGGATGGGGCTGAAGATACACCCGACGCGTCATCTACGAGTACAACAGCTTATTACACCATTGCGTATATAAGCTTGTCTTGGACACCATGGAACTCTACCTAGCCAGATTTTCTGGGATATTCCAACACTCTTTTCTTTCCTATACTCGAAAAATTCGCCATGAGGGGTCGTTCTCTTACTCTCGCCACTTTGGCGTTAACAGCGCAGCTCGTTTCAGCTCTTGCACCCGGTCTTGAAATCGCCCTTACCTTGGACCGCGCAACTCAAGGCATCAGTATCTCGACTGATGGACGAAAATTCTTGACGCAGAGATATTCTACGACGGATGCACCTCAAGCCGTAGAGCTTCTTAGCAACGGCACGACTGTTCTGTACCCCGACTCAACGTGGAACTCCTGGACCTCAAACTCCACCCTGGACCCCAAGAAGGCCTTTGTCAGCATTGATGGTGCTCGCATCGGCCCCGATGGACGATTCTGGATCGTCGACGGCGGTACCACTGATAGTGATCGCAATCTTATCAATGGATCTAGCAAGCTCGTTGGCATCAACCTCGAGAGCAACCTCGTCGACAAGGCATACTATCTCGATAACCTTACAGAGACCGGTAGTGTCATCGACGATGTCCGTTTCAATGGAAACTACGCCTATCTCAGCGATACACTTGGCGCATTGGTGGTGATGGATCTTACCACTGGTCAAGGTCAGCGTGTACTCGTGGGTCACAGCTCGGCTCTGGCCTGGTTCCCCATGGCCTACAACGGTAGTCTTGTGCCGGGGTACCAGGGCGGAACCAGCACTCTTTCCGTTGGCCTCGATCAGATTGAGGTGTCCCCTGATGGTGTCTATCTGTACTATCAGCCTTGCAACGGCGGCATGTACCGCGTTAAGACCGAATACGTCAACGGAGCCTTGACGAACAGCACTCTTGCTGCCAACCTCGGAGACTACGTTGAGCCATTCGCCCTGACCCCTTCCACTGGGGGCACCACTATTGACGGAGACGGAAACATCTATGTTAGCGACACCAACCTCCTCGCTATCTGGAAAGTCAAGCCGGACGGAACTTCGTCCATCCTTGTTCAGGATGATGCTCTGGTCTGGACCGATCTGATGTGGGTGGATGCGAACAAGACCCTTTGGCTTCCCGCCTCGCAGATGCGGCCCGGGGCGAACGGACTAATGGCCGATGGTCCTCACAACATTTTGACCTTTCCCATCGAGGCGGGTCCGTCTTTGATTGACCATGCTTAAAGCCAAGCTCACAGCACCATGCAACTCTTACATCTTCTATAAATATCTACTATCTATAGACCCTGTGTATACATTGTCTCTGATGACTCTTTGGGTTGGGACCCAAGACAGTCGAAAATTCCCTACTCATGTCATAACTCTATATCTTAGAGTTCCTCTCCCTCTCCGATAAGACGATACTATCGGATTAGAAGTCCAATTCGACCGCAGCATACGGCCAACTACGCAGGGGCCAATTAGGGGCCCTATTTACAATTATTATAGCTAGCCCAACCTATAGTTAGAACCTCCTTTTTATACTTACGCAAAAATTTATATAGTTTAATTAATCTCTTTATTAACCTACGGTTCGAACTAACTACCTTATAATAAGGATATTAATACTAATTAGTAGTTAAATTCTACTATTATAAATTAGTAAAGTATTTCGCTATATAAAAAAAATAACTTTTTAATATTATATAAAATAAGAGATTTATATTAATTAACCTTATAAAAGTAAATAAAAAAAGAAATAATTTTTAAATATTATATAGAATTAAATAATCGTAGCCCTTTATTATTTATAAAAAGTTAATATTTATTATGTTAAACTACGTTAATTAATAAAACCGCTTAAATAACTAGTTTTTTACTATTATTTTAAATAGCTTTTTTACTAAATAACTTTCTTATAGCCGGCCCGTAATTAAAAATTAACTAGCTAAATTAGTAAAAAAAAATACCTATATAATAACTACTTATATAATTAATTAGTATAACGAACGAGCTTAATAATATAATATAAAAAAATACTGCGTAATTTAAAAAAAAGATTTCTAAATATAAATATTCTTAATTAGTATAATAAGAACTTATATAAGAATTATAAAATTAAGAGATTTATAGTATATAAAAAGGTCTATTATTATGAAGATTTTATAAATATAACTTTAAGCCCGTAGTTTAAATAACCTCCTCGTAGCTCCCTTAACTACTTTTTAAATATTATTCCGGAATATAATATAAAAAACGGTTTTATAAGGGAGGAGGGGATCTAGAGGCCCTAATAGTATTATACTAAGAATATTACGGATTTTAAAAATTAACTTAAAAAAAAGCGGCTATTTTAAAATAGTCTTACGACTTCTTATTAAAATTATAATTAACTTAAAAAAAAGCTAAAAAAATAAGGATCTAAGGGGAAAAGAAAAGAATTTTTTAAAGGGCTATTAAAGAGCTTCTTTTTTATACTAGCTCTTAGTATAAAATTACTAATTTTAAAAAATTAACTAAGTAATAAAAGGAATTACTAATAAGTAATAATTACTTAATAATAATTAAGCTATAAAAAAAACTACTTAAAAAATATAAAATAGGGTATTAAAAAGTAATTAGAGAAAAAGTTTTTAAAGTAATTAACCTTATTTAATATAAGTAACGAAATAGTAAGCATTTTTAATAAGTCCTTTAAGTCCTTAATTTTATAAAAAAAAGGGCTTAATTTTATTAACCGTACTTAACTACTTATTTAGCTCTTAATAGCCCATCTAGCTCTTTTATAAACTAGTTAATATCTACTTTTAACTATTTTTTTTAAATACCGCCCTAAAAGAGGTAAATTAAAAAAAAAAGTAATTTAAAAATTACGAAAAGTACGAGGCTTAGGAAGTTAAAAAAGTATAAAATAGTAAAAATTAATAACTAATAAAAATCCCGAGACTAATTATTATATTTTTTTATAATAATATAAACGTCTACTACTATTATTAAAAAAAGAACTATTAAAACTTACCCTTTTATACTAAATAAAAAAGAGGATTTTAGTAAGTATAATAATTAGTAATTTAAAAAGGTAGTAATAATTACTAAAAATAATAAAAATAAGAGTAGTAGTAAGGTAGTAAGAAAAAGTAGGAATTACTTAAACCCTAATAAATTCGTTAAGTAGTAAAAGTATAAATTTATTATAGTTAACGCATAGATTAAATATATCCTTATTAAGATTAAATATGTTAGTAATTATTAATACGGGTATAAACTAAAGTACGACCCTTAGTAAATTAGGGTAAAAAAAAAAAAAAAAAAACCCGATCCTAAATAAAATCCTAATCCCTTATAAATAAGTAAATATTAACTTAAATTATTAAGGGACGTAAATATATAGGATTATAAATTAGCTTAACGGTAAGTAAATTAATATAATATTAATTTATTTAACTAAGGTTTATAAAAAAAAGGGGCTATAGGGGTAACCCCTATTTTATAAAATTATAAATAACCTTAGTTATTAGCTAAATAAATAGTTTATAAGTATAAGCTTAAGAATTATAAAAGTAGTTAATAGATTCCTCTATAAATAAGGGGTATTATTAGCGTAATTATAATTATAAAAACTATATAAAATCCTAGTAATAATAATTATAAAAAAGGAATTCGTATTATAGAACTAGGTATAGGTTAATAAAGCGTATAATCGCTTTAATAAGTTTAAAAAAAGAGTAAATAACCTAGATTTCCTTTTTATAATTACTAATAGTAATTTATTATTATAAAAGGATATATAAAAATAAAATATAATACTAAATATATAATAATTAATAATTCTACTTATTTTAATTTATAGCTCGTTATTATTATTAATATGAAATTTAGTACTAATTAGCTAATAAAAAAAGAAATAAATAACCTAAAGTTACTAATAATACGTAATAACGCAAGGATCGTATATAAATACTAAAAATATAATAATAAATATAAAGTAATTTATAAATTTTAAAAAGATCTTTTTAAAAAAGAAATTATATTTTAAAAAGAAGTACGAGGTTTTATAAAAAACCCTAATAATATTTTATAATTATTATAAAAAAATCGGGATTAGGGAATACTAGTACTATTTAATAATTAATATCGTACTTATAAATAAAGCTTTTAATTATTATTACGAAGCGGTACGTAATCTTAATTAGAACGACTTTTTTAGTATTATTAATATAATCCGAAGCTACTTCGAGACTTATAATAAAAATTTAAAGCTCTTATTTAAATTATAAATAATGTCTTTTATATTTATAGCTAAGATAATAAAAAATAAATTACGAATAGAAATCTTTAAAGAGCTTATTAATCGAATTAATAAGTTAGTAAAAACCTAGCTAAATAAGGGGATTAATAAGTAAAAAGTTAAATATTTTTATACCGTAGTTTAGCGCATACTAAAGGTAAAAATAACCCTATACTAAGTACTTAAAGACTATAAAACGCTCTATTTAAAGCTAAGATTTAGTTTTAATATTAAAATAAAAACACTATACTAAATATATTTATAAATATACAACGGCCCTTATTAATAATATTAAGTTAACTAGACGTATAATAAAAAAAGAAAAAAGACTAGGTATAGTAATTATTAATAAAGAGGCCTAGATCTATTAAATAAATAAAAATTTAATTCGTAAATAGGGTAATAAAAAAAGTAATACTTTATTTATAAAAAGGATAAATATTAATTAAATAACTATTTTAAAAAAGAGCGTATTAAATTATATAAATAATATAAAAAGTCGAGGGTAGTAGATAGTAAAACTAGCCCTTATTAATTTAGTTAATTCTTTATTATATATAAGGGTAGATCTGGGGGTATAGAACTTAGTAATAATAGCTATAGTAGCGGCTTAGAGTATTCGCCCCCTATAAGAAATTTAAAAAATAAAAAAGATCTCGCCCCCTATATTAATAAATTAAATTATAATATAATTAATAATATTAACTACTCTTTTTTTACCCCGTTAGTATTTAGAAAATATACGAAACTAAATAAATAAAAAATAATAAAAGCTCTAAATAAGTAGGCTTTTATTTATAAATAGTAAGGGAAAGTCCCTTAGATAACGAATATAGAGGTAAATAAAAGAACGAATTTAATAATATAGAATTTTATTCTCTTAATACTTAAGGAGAAGATACTACTTCTTTTAATATTTAAAAAAAAGAAATATAATACTAAGTAATTCTAAAAATAGCTAGAGGGGCCCTTTTTATACTACTTAAATTATTTAAATACTAAGCTCGTATAAGTATTTTATATAAAAAAAAAGTACGGCTTAAATAATTTCTATAGGATTATCCTAAATACTAGGGTATTATAATAATTAATAAGAAAAAAGAAGTAATTTTAAGTACTATAGAAAATCGTACTAATAACGCTTAATATATTAATAATAAGTATTATAAGAATTAGCTTCGGCCTAAGTAAAGAAATCGTTACCCTAAGTACGGTAAAAGTAAAAATATACTTTAAAATAATAACTTTTTATATTTTACCCGTTAATACCCTATTTTTTTTATATTTAAAAAATACAAATTAACTAAGTATTATATTTAATAATATAAGGAATAGAATTTTTAGTAATAAGTATTTTAAAATAGTTAAATAATAATAGGGGTATATATTTATAAAGCTTATTAATAATATAAAGTTAATTAATTACTTAATAAAAAATAAGCTTAGATAACTATATTAAAGATTTAAGTACTTATTAATTACGAGGCTATATAGCCTCTTAAAATAATTAAGTAATTATAATATTAAAATAAGGGCGCTAGAGTAGTTAATAAAAGTATATTATTAATATTAAATAAATATATAGAGCCTACGTAGATTTAAATTTAAATTACGTAATAAGCTTAACTTTAATTAGGAAATCGTTATTAATATTTTCTATTTAAATAGTTAACCGGTCCTATATATAATATACGAGGCTATATTATTTTAAATAGGGTAATTCTTATAGGATTTATAAATAAAAATAGTATAAGTAGCTTTATAAAAATACTAAATTAATATATACTAAGGACCGCTAGATAGTATTAGAACCGACGCTAATACGAGTTTTAAATTAATAAAATTTAAGGAAAATACGATAGCCTATAATATATAACTAAAAGTCGTACTTATAAAAACGCACTATAGTATTAAAAAAGTAAAAAGGGCACACTAGTAACTAAAAAAAGTATTTAGAATTATTAAAAAAAAAAATCCTAATTCTACTAATAATAAATACCTCTAAACGGCACTTAAGTATTATAATAATACTATAAGGCCTAATAAGCTTATATTAATACTATTAATATTTAGAGTATATTTAAAAACGACCTTAGCTTTATTACTATTATTAAATATAAACTAACGAGCCTGAGTAATTAAAAAAATAATATAAGTACTACGTAAGGTAAGTATAAAAAAGTAAATTAATAAGGTAATTACTATATATAATAGGCCTAATATAGGGGCTAATTTAAATATATTCCTAAATTCGGATATATAAGTATAATACGAAATTATTTAGTAATAAGCTAGGCTATATAAATTAATTTTTATTAATAAGCGGTCTTATATAGTTATAAAAAATCGTAACTAGCTACTTAAAATATTAATTATAGTAGTTAGACTATATTATATAGATTTTATTAAGGTAATTTCTAACTTATAAAAAGAAAAAGAGCTAGGGGAAATAGTATAACTCGTAATAAAAAGATAAAAAATCATTTTTAATAAAATTATTATAGTAATAATAATAAATAATAAAGAAGAGGAAATTACTAAAAGGGCACTAATACTATTAATAAAACGTTATAAAAAACTATAATAGCAAGCCCTAATATAATAATTTATTATTAATAACGAGGTATTTAATACTTATTATATAATAAAAAAAAAGCCGATTTTGAGCTAGTAGTTAAACTACGTAAAGAAGGTATTATTATAACTATTAAAAAGCTATATAAGAGATTAAATCTTATTAAAATAGATACTTTATACGATTAAGGGGTCTATTAATTTATCCTCTATAACCCTAAGAAATATAAAGGTCTCTATATATTTAAATTATAAATAGTATATAAAATTAAAAAAAAAAGAATACCCTAACTATATAAAAAATCTAAGTATATAATTTAGGGGTATAGCGATGTTAAAAAGGTAATACTACTTACCTAATTATTTATAATATAGCGCTATAGCTAATAATTAATAATAGTACTAATAGTATTACTACGGAAAAAGGGATATAAAATTTAGAGTTATAATATTACTTAGGCCTATACTTAATTAGCCACAGGGCTTATAAGGAAAATCCTAACCTATTTACTAAAAGAAATAGCTAATAAGTACTTAAAAAGTACGATTATTAAAATACTTAAACTACTATATAAGCTCGTAAAATCGGGCACTTATTAATAAGCTATATACTACGATTTTTATATTAATTAATTATTAATAGTTATATTTATATACGACTTATACTTATTAATTTCTAAGTATAAAGGTAACTAATTTAGGATTATTAAAATATAAACTAACGATATATTAGGCCTATTTAATATTAATTTTATAAAAAAAGAGGATAAGGAGTTTTAAAAAGTGGGCTTTATAATTAAGTTAAAAGAGGTCCTTATAATAAATAACTTATTAGTATTTAATAATAGGATTCTTATAATTAAAAAAGAAACTATCGTTTTTTAATAAAAAGAGTAGGGTAAGAAAATTACCCTCGTTAACTTAAATATAATTAATATTAAGAAGTAGTATAAAGCTAAGTTTACGTAAGGGGTATATATTATAAGTATATATTAGCCCGAAATAATTTTTAATTATATTAGAGTAGCGTAAGTTATAGAGCTAAATAAATAAAATATTAAAATATTTAATAAGTAGCTTAAGTAGTAATAAATAAATCTTAATTAAGGCCTCGTTTATTACTTAATTAACCTCGTTATTAATAAACTTTACGTTTTTATTAATAAGTTATTTATAAATAATAACGACCTTACTTCGTAATTAAAGTATATTATTATCCTAGTTAATAAAAGTATAAATAAGAGCAAATTTACTATATATAGTAATATAATCTACTATTTATTAACTAAAAATAAGCGGGTAACGAGAAGTATATTAATATTAAAAGTCTATAATATAATTAATAGCGTTAACTTTGCTTACGCAATTTTAATAATACTAAAGAAGATTATTAATTAACTTAACTTTTTACTAATCCTAATAGTTATTTATACTAATTCTTACTTACTATATAAATACTTTATTAAATTAAAAACGATAAAAAAAAAGAAGTTTATAATTAATATTATAGCCCTTAGGTAATTATATAAAAGGCGCAAAATCCTTAAGATTTATTAAATTAATAATAATAATAACCTTATTAACGCTTTTATAAAAGTAGTACTTAATAAGGGGTTAGAGTAATTTATAAGTAATAAAAAAGTTAATATATAAATAAAAGGATAAGTTATATAAAAAAAATAAAAAAAAGGGGGAAAAGGAGACGATTTAGTAAAAGGGCCCGAGATTAAATTATATTTCTAATTATAATAAGTAAATTAATAAAAAAAAGAGAAAGTTAGTATTAAATTAGAAATCTAATTTAACTACGGTATATAGCTAATTACGCAGGGGCTAATTAGGGGCCCTATTTATAATTATTATAACTAGCCTAACCTACGGTTAAAACCTCCTTTTTATACTTATATAAAAATTTATATAGTTTAATTAATTTCTTTATTAAACCACGGTTCGAACTAACTACCCTGTAATAGGGATACTAACAGATACCTTGCCTCCTTAGGCCTAAAAAGCTTCCTCTCTCATGTGTCTAAATGACACGGCTCTCACCACGCAATTGGTTCTGCGTCCAAAACTTGCAAACCCCGCTTTTGCACTATTTTGATCAAGAGACTTCGTGATTCCTCGTCTACTTATGGAGTGGGCTGGTGGTCTGACGTCGTACAGGTAGGAAATCCTGACTTGCTTGGCAAATGCCAAGTCGGAGAAATTCCGACTAGCAACATGAAAGTCGAGGTCCACTACAAGGCGAAGGGTCCCATCATCCTATTTGCTCCAAAGCCTGATTATCCAGTCCGTAAATGTGATTTACCCAACGTTGAGAGACCGCGAATTTCAGCATGAGATATTTGTGGTGGGGCCTTGCAGAAATGCACTGAAGCTTAGACTGACGCACTGCGGCGATGCCTGCTTGACAGGTTGACACAAGCGTGAAGAACTCTGGAGCCACCTCGAGTGGAGTTAGCTTCCACTTCCTCCTTCATTCTATCCCCTAGACCTGTGATATTGGAGGCTTCTCGCTCTGGATCAAGAGATCCAAGCCATTCACGGCTTTGAGCCTTGAGTACACTCACTTCAAAACTTGATAGGCGGAATGGTAGGGTTCAACAATGCCTTGCGCCATGCGATCCATCAAACTTGGAGCTCACTCCGAGAAGTCTTCAATGAGGTGGGCAGCTGAACGGTAGCATTCAACGTTGAAGATATCAGTGTGTGGGTGATGTCTCTTTTCCCGAACCACATCTTCTCCAGACCTCTCTTTTGCCCCTCGTTCGTCCATCACCCCACGTCAAGGTCTCACAATAACACGGTCAGCCGAACGACAAACAAACAGCATGTTTCCCCTTGCGAATCTGTATGCCAGACCGGGACGCTGCATAGTGGGGCGCTCGCGTCATCCCGCTCCGGTGATTCGACCGAACGACGCCCTTGGCTCCGTCCTCGGTCTTGGCCGGACGGATACCGGTGCCTCTCGCGCCCTCTAGGGCCTTGTCGCCAAGTCCGCCGAGCCTTGGGAGACCGGGATAGTCTCGCGTCTCCGCCCCCAGCTCCCACCCGCGATGCCACGACAAACGGCTGATGGAGGATTCGCTAAATCTCTTGTCCTATGTAATTCCAAGACCTTATATCCATTCTCCACTTACCACAGCGCGTCGCGCTTATGAGTGGTCTTTCGTGAACCCCACGAAGCGTGGACTGAAAAGCAAGATTGCGTGCTTGGGATGAACGCCTCCTGGCGGCGGGCGAAAAGTGAAAGTTCTGCAGTCCAGCCGGGTCGCGTTCAATATTTCTCGAACTCAATAAGTAGACAAGGATCGACGAGCGGTCTGGTACGTACCAAGGCACTGAGAAAGCTTTCCTATCTCCTTTCTCTTTCTTCTCCACCTCGGACTATCTTACTCAAGGCGATCTCTTGTCCCTCAGGGTTTCATCATCCAAAGCCAGTCGCATCTCATACTTTGTTTTGCACTCACACGTTGACGACCAAAACTGCAACCTTGATATCGCACTCTCGCCGAACGAAAGCCGGCCTCTTCCGTCGGATCGGACCGGACCTGCGTCTTTCTCGGGCCGCAAGCATCAACACGTGGTGATGGACGTGCTCAAGAAAATCGGGGGCTGGTTTGCTCCTCCGCCGAACAAAGCAGAAGACGGCCGTGATGCGTGGCCCTCAAGGGCCTCCTTTCTTCTAGCATCCATGGGTGGCTGCGCCGGAATGGGCAACCTCCTTCGGTACCCATCCCAGGTGTACAACAACCATGGCCTGCAGTGGTACATCCCATATCTGATGGCCGTTTTCATCGTTGCTATCCCAGTTCTCGTACTCGAGATTGCCATTGGACAGGCCTACCGTGGTGGTAGTGTTGTGGCCTACGCGAATGTCAACCAGAGACTGAAGGGGTTGGGACTATCGTTGATCTACGTTGGCTTTGTTGTCACGCCATACTTTGTCGTCAACTTGGCGTGGATTATGAGCTATTTCCGACATTCCTTCACCAGCCCATTACCATGGACCAACGAGCCCGATTACTTCTTCAACCGAAAGGTCGTTGCCAACATTGACCCAATCGAGGGCAATCTAACGGCAGATGGTAGCAGCGTTTTGAACTACACCGAGTATCCCGGTACCGCTCTATTGGGGGAGACGACCGGATGGGCGGCCTTCACCTTCTTCCTCATGTATATCTCCATTTTCCGCGGCGTCGGGCTCACTGGCCGCGTCGTGTACTTTACGATGGGCCTGCCTATTGTTGTCACCATTGTGCTGATCGGTAGGTCCGTATCGCTTGAGAATGCGGGTGAAGGTGTGAAGCTCTACTTCGCGACATGGAGAGGCGACCAACTCGCAAGAGGTCAGGTCTGGCAGACAGCTTGTGGTCAGGTACAAACGCCCTTATCTACCCGCTTTATGTTGAACTTCGAGACTCTTCGCAGGGTACTCTTTGAAGATGCATTTTTCAGACGATGAACTGACTGTTATCTAGGTCTTCTTCAGCACCGGAGTGGGTTTTGGTTACTTTACGTCGTATGCCTCATATAATCGACAGTATTCCAACGCAGTCATGGATTCAATCTTGATCGTTTGCAGCAATGTGCTCTTTGAGAACATCGCCGCATTTGCCGTCTTCGGCGTGGTCGGGTACCTCGGCATGCGACCCGACCCAGAGAACCCCATCGGAGGCTTTAGCGTTGGCTTCCTCACTTTACCTCAAGCAGTGGCCGAAATGCCCGGTGCCAATTTCTGGGCTGTAGCATTGTTTTTCACACTCATGGTCCTCGGCTACAGCTCAGCATTCGCCATGTTGGACGCCATCGTCACCCTGGTGATGGACACGGGAATTAAGGCTAGCAGGCCTATAGTTGTCACGACTCTTACGATCATGTCCTTCCTTCTGTGCCTTCCATACTGCACGGAGTTCGGCTACTACCTCCTGACTGGCATTGACCGGTGGACGAACGATGTTGCATTAGTCTTCGTTGTCTTTGCCGAATGCATTTCATCAACAAGTGTTTACCGTTGCAAAGATGTTATTGGACAAGTGGGCAAGCCAGCTTTTGTCATCTACAACACATGCTACATCCTAGCTATGGTCCTGGGAGTGGCCATCGCCCACGCTGTGCACCCAGGAGCTGGAGCTGGTGTTGGGTTCGGTATCTTCATCGGCGGAAGTATCGCCTCAAGTATCATTGGCAAAATCCCAGACTCCATCCCGCCGAGGTTCTGGGGAAAGAACGCTTTCATTAGCAAGTTCTGGTATCTGGCCTTCTACTCTGTAAGTGTTCGTCTTCCGTTACAAAGAGAATCAGTCTAACATTGTTGGTCAGGGAGACCAACTTCGGAGGGATCTCAACGTAGTTATCGGTAGCGGAAAGAACTGGAGTATTCCGACATTCTGGCCCGTATTACTTCGCTACATCTCAGGGCCGATCTTGGCTATCGTCTACGGCTTTTCATACCCATCATTTTATGAACTCCGCTACGATCCATTGCATATCCTAGGCTTTGCTGTCGGCCACGTCGCTTTGATCTTGATTTTGGCCGGCTTCATAGTGCCGCGCTGGTTCAACGTCTTCATCCCAGTGCATCGTCGGAATGAAGGCAAGATGGCCTACGCTCCAAACGTCACCATCGGTGCAGACGAGGCTCAAGCTATCGCTGCTGGGACAATGGAGCAAGGAAACTCGCAGGCTCACTCGCATTCGGACGAGGGTGTTGGCAGAAAGGAGTCGCCTACCAATGACGGCCTCATTACAGAGGAGGAAAAGAAGACCGCCTTATAGAGCAGCTATGTGCCTGAAAGAGTATACAATAAAGCGAAAGGGAGATTGAATTCACGAAGGACGATAAATTACGTTGGATTGCAATTAACATGACATAGAATAATGTATCTCATCACCTTTCTCGGTATTCACTTGGCAGACGTTGAATCCATTACCGCTGGGTCCATAAGACATTCCGCTCACCGTCCTAGATGTATGTTTCGACTAGTGTACGTAGAAGATCAAAGGCTAGTTCACCAAACCAGCTCGAAGCTCAGCGTAATTGAGTCAGGAATCCTGATTCAAAATTCTTTGAACAACTGTCGATCGACGCTCGGGGCATGTCGAAACATCTGAAAAGCCGGACAAGCCGAGGCTTGTTGCATTCTATGCGGAGGGGACACGGTTCGCCGGTGCGGGGCGGACGGCTAATGGACTCCAGCTAGAACCTTGAGAATATCATGATTGAGGTACATATGGATCATCTACAACTAGAGCAACTCCATACAACTCGTTGATTCTTCGGAAACTAGCCAAAAAAAAAAACTTCCTTGCCTTATTCCTCCGCTCCAAATTTGATCATGCCTCTCAGGACCAACCTCCCAGGTCATCTCGCATCGCGCGCAAATGACACCGCGCGCATAGCATCGGCGTCTGGATCTGCAGCAGATAGGCGCCATGGGCTTGCTGAGCTCGCTGGGAATGAAGACATCCAGTACATTGTCGGCGACTGGATGTCAGAGTACAACATGACATCAAGGGGTGTTGCAAAGGCGACTGATCCCACCAACTCGTCTGAATTTGAGCCTTCATTTCTCGAAGCGGTCGAGCCTGCGCTGCAATACTTGGATTCCAGGCGGATCAAACTTGCCGTCAATGCTGGCGCAAGCGATACGAAGAAGCTGCATGATGTTCTAGTTCACATGATTAGCGAGAAGGGCTTGAAGCTTAAAGTCGCCTGGATTGAGGGCGACGAGGTGATTGATGTTGTTAAAAAGGGGCTGAAGTCTGGAGAAGGATTTAAGAATCTGACAACGGGTACTTCACGACCCAGCCAATCCCATGGCTTATGGTGCTAGATGCTGACAAGTCTAGGCGAGAATATCAAGGACTGGCCTTACGAACCCATCTACGCTCAGGCATATTTGGGCTGCTGGGGAATAGTTGAAGCATTCAAGCAAGGAGCTCATATCGTGTTGTGCGGCCGTGTAGCTGATGCTTCGCCAACCATTGCATGCGCAGCATACCATCATGGCTGGAAGCGTGATGACTACTCGCAGCTGGCGCACGCACTCGTTGCAGGTCACTTCATCGAATGCACGACTTACGTGACGGGCGGAAACTTTTCTGGGTTCAAGAGCTTGCCTGGTACTTCTGTCGAAATTGGATTTCCGATTGCCAAAGTCGAGGAAACTGGCGAGTTTACTGTCTACAAGCAAGCTCGAACGGGAGGTATGGTGACTCTGGAAACGTGCAAAGCTCAGCTTCTCTACGAGATCCAAGGGCCATATTACTACAATTCAGATGTCGCGGCCATCCTAGACAACATCAAGATGACACAGGTGGGACAGGGTCAAGTGTATGTCGCCATCACAATACCCATTGAAAACTCCCACTGACATCGCTACAGTCGAGTCTTCAACGTCGGCAGTATGAAACCTCCTCCGACTACAAAGGTTGGCATTACAGCCAAAGGCGGATATCAAGCCGAAGCCCATTACTTTCTTTGCGGCCTCGACATCAATGAGAAGGCGACATTGTTTGAGCGTCAGCTTCGTCACGTTCTTGACGTAAAGTCCTTCTCTTGTCTCAAATTCAGCACCAACGGCTCTTGTCCAGAGAACCCCACAAACCAAGATGCAGCAACTGTCGATCTCCGCATCTTTGCACAAGCGCGCGACCAAGCAGCGTTGTCGCCCTTGAAGTTCTTGAAGCCAATTGTGGATAACATCATGCAAAGCTACCCCGGTGCAACATTCCACCTAGACACGCGACAAGCAATCCCAAAGGAGTACCATGAGTACTGGGTTAGCATTCTCCCGCAGAGCGCAGCAAAGCACGTGTGCCATTTACCGTGGAAGAGTCAAAAGGTCGACATTGAGCCCCCGCGGGACACAGTGGACTTTTTGTACGACCAACCGACGTACGAGACCAAAAGCCCGACTGATGTGGCGACCTTGGGGCCAACTACAAGGGCACCGCTTGGGTATGTCGTACATGCGCGGTCAGGCGACAAGGGATCCGACAGCAACGTTGGATTCTTTGTGCGGAATGCCGACGAGTGGGATTGGTTAAGGTCGATGTTGACGGTCGGGAAGATTCGTGATTTGCTAGGAGAGGATGACAAGGGTAAACCGGTTTTCCGTTTCGAGCTCCCACATCTCCATGGTGAGTTATTCTGTCCTTTGTAAAGGCCGATGGTGTCGTGTTTAACTGACTTGGAGATAGCTGTGCACTTCCTATTGAAGGATCACTTGGATAGGGGTGTCTCTGCTAGCTCGTCTTACGATTTCCTTAGCAAGAACTTGGCAGAGTATCTACGATGCAAGCATGTCGACATCCCGGACAGGTTCTTGGCTCGTGGCAGAATCTGAAGGGCGAAATGGAGATATCCTTGTGAGGCAAAGACGCCGGAAGAGGTACACATAGGTACTTTTGCGATCCAAGATGGGTTACACCGAGGATCTGCGGCGTCAGCGGTGGAATTACGGGCTAACCTTTGACCGTAGTATGACGAGCCTCACCATGATGTGGCTGGGTGACGACTTGGTAGACCACAGAAGGAAGAGTTGTGGTAAAGCGAATCATGCAATGGGAGAAAAGAGCCGAGCTCTTTGGTTCTTCTGTGGCTTATTACCCCGCCAAAAGCCTGACGACATAGCGTTGGCTGCCGCTCATACTTTTCGCCGTTTGATGGCTGGGGTCGAGTTAGCTTGCAAAGCTTCTTGTCTCAGACATATTATTCACCGGTACACTGAACCCGGCCCTTTAGATCAAACGAGACTTTTGATTGTCCCTTCTGGAATTCAGAGAGTATTGCGCAGGAACACAATAAGAGTCACGTTCTTTGGATGTTGGTTGGTTTAGATAACGAAGGTCAGCGGCGCAACACTGTCTTCCCTGTCATGGCAAAGCCGACGTACGCGCCATGGTAATAAAGTTGCCATAATACCGGTTTTACCTTGATCCGTTTGCTCATCATGTTTTAGTGCTAGGTATTGACTAACGGAACATTGAGCGTACATAGTACCTAGGTTGAAAGCCCACGTGGCACAGTCTGACGGTCGACACAGCTCGCCAGATCCCAAACCCTAGCATTCGGAAACGGCTTGGGGTGACGCGATGATGATAGAGTGGCGGACCAGAAAAAACAGGGCTGAGGCCCAAGGGCACACTCTTTCTCATGATTGCCAAACAAATCACCGTCCGGGATTCGCAACCGGATGCGTGGTCCACCATGCCGGAATAGGCAGTTCTTGATGCCGGTCAGTCATCCTTAGGGGGCCTTTGGGGGCGGAATCCCCAACCCAACCCAACCGCCGGACCACTCACTCCATGAATCCACGTCTCCGGAGCGGCTGCTCCACTTCGCGCCGGGAGCTCGGGGGGTCTAAAAGATGTCCCACTGATCTCCTTTGCTTCTCGGGATGCTGCAGCCTGTAAGCCCGCAAAGCCACCACGGATACCAAGGTGCTTTGACAGGACCCCTCCCTTGCTGTGCCACTGTTCCTGGAGTGAGTGAGAGTGAGCGAGGGAAGGAGTGATAGCTTATCGGAGACTACTTGACAAGCTTGGGCAGACATGGCGGTGTCTGTCAGGTATCACAATAGGATCAGCCCCTGGTGAGACGCCACAGCCATGAGTCTCCGAAACGTCATTTGTGGGTTTGCTTACTTACTTTAGGCATGGGGTTCCCACTCTCTGGTCAGATTGATGATCTTATTCAAAACCATCTCTACCAAAGTTCGCGGGAAAACTCACCTTTTTCCGGTTGCCGTCCACCAGCACCTCAAATCCAACGAGTATCACCGTTCTATTTCGCCAGCTTCTCTTTCATGCTTCGAAGTAATCGGCCTCAGCACTATTCACCTCAATATCCGACCACGAAACATCAACATCATGACGAGACTCAGCGACGCGATCAAGGATGATCATCGGAAGATCGAGCAGGCATATCGATATATCCTCACATCAACCACTCTAGAAGACAAAGTCCGATGGAGGAATGAGCTCAGCCTCGAACTGGCAAGGCATTGCATCAGCGAGGAACAAGTCCTCCTTCCAATCCTCACAGATCGACTGGCCGATGGCGAGTCTCGTAGCGCCAGGAATCACACGGACCGCGAAAGCGTAAGTTCAGCGTTGCCGCCCACCCATAGTCACATCGGCAAATTGACCGGTCGCTTTAGTTGAAGGAAAAGATTTGCCGCCTCCAAGCGATTCCAGTCGACGATGACAGTTTCGAAACCGAGTTAAAGGCTCTCTGGGTAGACCTGGCAGCCCACGTCCGTGATACCGACAACCAGGACGTGGCCCGGTTGGAAGAGTGTCTCACCATGACCGAGTCTGAGGAGCTTGCGAGGCAATTTCGGCTCACGATGTCCATGGCTCCGACGCGGAGTAACCCCTCGCCTGATCGCGGTCCGCCGTCTCAGCAGATCACAGACTTCCTCGCCACCAAAACTGGGCCTTGAATGCGCATGGCCCGATTTTGCGGGGTTGGTGAGGAGGGAATTCTGGGGAAGCATGGGTGAGACGTCCGATGATATACGACATTTTGACGGAGCAAGACCCTAGTGGTCACAGTAAATATTAATCATGATGGGTTTCTCTCAGTATTCTAGTTGCGCCCAAGATAATGGCCTGGATTTCAATGCTCTGACTACATCTCTTTTCTGACCTCGCATGTAACAAAACACACGATAAGCCTGGAGTCGACCGACCCGGAGCCGAGCATCTTCGGGTGGGGCCGATCGGTGTCGACCACGGCGAGTTTGCCCCGTTATCTCTTTGTCACTTTCACGTCATAAGACCACGCCTCGCAGCACTTGCAGCACACCAGAATCTCATCCATCTGTCTTCCAAATTTTCGCAGTATATCTTTTCCTACATAATCTTGTTGCGCAGGTACCCTCAGCTTGCGGAGCCAGTGAAGGTAATAGTGACTGCGGCATCGGAAACCACCGGAGTCAACTCCGTTAGATACCAAAACTGCCGATGCATGACATGTGCCATAACTCTCTTCGTTCATACTTGGTCGCTCAATCATGCTTTGGCAATGCGCGCCAAAGCCGGATCCTCCATTTGCTTGTAGCCCAAAGCTACCAAAAACCTGATTTAGCTCACAGTTCCTGACAGTGAACGCACGCAAGTTCATTACATGTGAGAGCATCCGCTCCACTTTACCATCACAAGGTGATTTGAGCCTTAGTCAAAGATGCACTTTCTTAAAACTTGATTGGAATCGCTGTAACCCATCCGGCCGAGAACTTACATCAGAATTTCCCAATAGGCAGTCTTGAGAGGCGAACTCTCCATTCCCCGCAAGACTTTCTGTGGTCGGTAAGAAAAGCGGAGGTCTAGTGCCCTTGGCCTCTGGAGTTGTTGATTTCCGTCATGTTATTTGAGCTGGTTCCCCATGCTACGGCCATGAAAGCCTATGGAGCTCTCATCTACGAACTTCTCTCATCTACGAACTTCTCTCATCTACGAACTTTTGAAGCCCCCGAGATTTTAACTCATCAGTCAACATTCAAGATGTCGTACAAAGATTACGATGTACGGGACAAATACTCAACCCGCCGGCGGCACCACTCACCAGCCTACTCCGACTTGAGCGTCGGAAGTCCAGGGCACAGCCCGACAAGGGACGCCGGCGCTGCCCACGTCGCACGCAAGCACTACGAGTCTCCTGGTCGCAGAGGCCACGTCGAAGTCTACGAAGAAGATAGATACAATCCAAGAATCAGAGACTACCACTACGAAGAGAGGCGTCCACGATCGCGACCAAGATCCGAGGTCTACGACTCCGACCGCAGCCATCGTAGCCACAGGCATGGGCACCATCGCCACCACAGCCACACACACAGCAGAAGCAAACGGAGGCATTCCGCCTCCGGGCCGAATTGGGGTCAGGCCGCTGTTGCAGCTGCTAGTGCCGGTATCATTGAGGCGGGTCTGGCGCGGCATGACAGGGACCGAACGGCAAGAGTCATGACGGCGGCGGCGGGAGCCGGGGCGATTGACGCCGTCGCTGGGAAGCATGGAGAGAAGCCGTCTAGGACTTGGGAGAATGTTGTCGGAAGCACTGTTGGCGGCTTGGTAGTTGATCGTGTGGCTCATGGATCGGGACGCCGGCATTGACGAGTTCACGGCGAGGGGCGCTCGGGTTCGGCGAGACACAGCGCTTGCGTCGAGCCATGGAATCTCTTTGGCAAACACTCATGTAAAATCAAAGACATGCAACACTTGTTCAAGCTTTTCCCAGATCGTATCGAGTTAAGCAGTTCGTCTACGGCAACTGTTCTTGGCCCTAGTCTTCGGAAACAGTCCCGAATTCCCAGTTCACGATCTCCGGAGTCCGCAACTGGCCGCCATCCGATCATGTCGGTCAGACCAACAAGAGGTCCTCCCATTTGATTCCTGCCGGTGGGTGTCGGTGTCATTGGCTAGAACACCACTTACTTGAGACTAAGGGCGGCTCGATACAACACTATCGCCAAGCGATTCGCGGAGGATAAATGAGCTTAATCTAAATGCCGGATGAACTGGCCCCGCCAAGCTAGCATTGGCACCTTTGTTCCATTGTCAGTCTCACTTAGCGATGCAATCCGTTGTTGCCACCACCTCATGACCTTCCGCTCGTGGGATGCCGGAAGGGGTCGCCCCGTGCTCGCCGGCCTGGAACGTCGTCGCGGTTGAGGGAGTCGTAAAGTCCGTTATGGACCATGTTCACGGCAGATTCGATATAAAATGATGAATGACCTCCCTTTCTCATGACCTGCGCGGTGCGCATTTGGATACTTGATGCTAAAGGGAAAGCAATAACTTTACAACATGAAGCTTCTCGGTCTCCTCGCTGCTGCCGGCCTCTGCCAGGCCCACACCATCTTCGTCTCCCTCGAGGCCGATGGCGTCAACAGCGGCGTCTCTCAAGGCATCCGTACCCCGGAGTACGACGGTCCTCAGACCGACGTCACGTCCCAGTATATCGCCTGCAACGGTGATCCAAACCCGACAAAGTCAACCGACAAAGTCATCACCGTAACAGCCGGGTCAACAGTGACAGCCGTCTGGCGCCACACCCTGACCAGCGGGCCCGAGGACGTCATGGACGCCAGCCACAAGGGACCAACTCTTGCCTACATGAAGAAGGTCACCGACGCCAAGACCGATCCCGGTACTGGCGCGGGATGGTTCAAGATCCAGGAGGACGGGCTGAGCAGTGGTGTCTGGGGAACGGAGCGCGTCATTGGTAATGCTGGGAAGCAGGCTATTACTATTCCCAAGTGTATTGCCAACGGACAGTACCTTCTCAGAGCTGAGATGATTGCCTTGCACGGCGCCAGCTCCTACCCGGGTGCACAACTGTACATGGAGTGTGCTCAGATTAATGTCGTTGGCGGGACCGCGGCCAAGAGCCCATTGACTGTCAGCTTCCCTGGTGCTTACAAGGTCTGTTGTTGAATCGTTACCATCAAGCCACATGAGATGCACTGTTTACTGACTATTATCTCAGGGATCCGATCCCGGCATCACAATCAACATCTACTACCCCGTCGTCACGAACTATACGATTCCAGGACCCGCGAAGTTCGCTTGCTAAATCTTAACATGTGCTTTCAGCGGTTTTGATGCATCAGTATCATCAGTCATCAGTATCATTAGTGGTACGGATGAACTCTTTGATGGTTGGAGACGGAGATTAACTTCATGTACATATTACCTGAGGAATCAAACTTGCACACACTGTGAAATTTCGATAGCTCTCCCAGACCTATGTTCCATTGCTTCAGAGCCTCTTGTATCATAGCTGGGTAATCGGCGCCAAAGCCTTCCGTTTATGGAATTCCGTAATGAAGAGCTTGCAGTCGAACTAAGAATCTTTCTCCTCCCCTAACACCACGCATAATGCTCATTGTTAATCAAAATCGGAGCGTCCTCTGCTCCCAAATCCTCGCCATCCTCGAACCATAGTAGACTAGCAATGCTATGACTCTGCCTCTCAACGTAAACAGCATCTAGGTCGCTTTGGTCCAAAAGGCTCTTTACCATGGGAGATGGATCCCATAGTTGTACCTGGTCTAGCCTCCAATCTGCCGCCTCTGCTTGAGCAGCCTGCATCACAGCCTTCAACGCAGCAGCTTGCTCTGCATAATCTTTCATCGACATCGTGATGTTTGCTTCGCGTGGCTTGTTCGCAGTCTCATCCCCTTCTACCACAAGGCGTAGAATATAAAGAACATTCTTATCATCTGCACTCTCAATGCTATGGGGGTCTGGGTGCCTGTAGTAACGACGAACCCAAGTAGCCCAGACCTGCTTCCCAGCCACTCCAGTGATTACTCCCTTTATCACTGCCTTTTTACTAAAGATCTGCTTGGTAGCAAAGTCTTCTTTGCGAATGTGCCATAACATATGATTCAAGTCTGGTAGAATAACCACCCGCTTGCGTGACGGACTCGGTGTGGCCATGTCATTTTGTATCATAGCCTTGTCCCTGAGGCATAGGCTCTCCAGATCCGATTCGAAGATTGGCCGTGAAGTCGCAGGTTTCTCCATCTTTGCAGGCGGCAACACCAGGTGCCCGTTGATTGGGTTTGGTGTCCATCCCATCTTGGTATAAAACTCCTTTCCTATGTCTGAGTACAGGACGCTTCCAATGATCCTTCCGTTCTCGGACTGCCAAACGCGCAGAACCGTCGCTAACTCCTTCATGTGACGAGCTGCGAAGCCGCGGCCGCGAAACTTTTCTGGACAGAAGACGCTGGCGACCCCATGAACGATTCTCTCCGTCGTGTTCCCCATGCTATCGCTCACGAGACAGCCTTTGCGAAAGGTTTCACATGAGCAGAAGACATTCCGCTCATTTGGCGGCGAAGTTTTGTCAACGAGAACCCAGGTCGTCATGCCTCCGTCTTTTGCAAGTGGGACCGTGGTGAGGTACGCGGACTCGAGCATGTACAAGGGCTGAGTCAAAGAATCTTTCCATTCATCAGCCGTAATTGTCCATATCTGGATGCATTCTTCGGGTGTAGGATGGTCGAGGTGAAGATCTGGAGAGGAGGAGATAGCGATTGCGACTTTAGACTCCGCCCGTGTACTTGTTAAGGAAGCCATTGTTTGTCTCAAGAAATCATGTGGCCGATTGAAGTTCAACTTGAGGTGATTTGAAGTCATCGGAAGCTTAGAGTTATTCCAGAAGTTTAAACTGAAGTTGCGCTAACAAGACAGCCGCTAAAGCCCTGAACAATTCTATGACCCCCCTGCATATTGCACAATTTGATGAGCGGGGTACCCCTAAAGTTGCTGTTGATACCTGGATTCGTGATCAAGACAATCCGTGCTTTCATCAGCGATAGCAGTGATGGAAAGTTCGCTGGCGTCTCACTTGACGTTAAAAATATAGCTTGACGTTTTAAATCTTCAAAATTTACCAGTCTATTTACAGGTAATGAGTTCTAAACTGAATCTACAGATGAATTGAATCGAGCTTTTCATACACAATATCCCCGCGCTCAGTGGCGGTGGGGAGCTCTTCCAAGACGCATGGGTCTGCTGCGAGCGTGCCTTCTGGCATGCGCAGCAGCCGGGGCCGCGGTGGAGTTAGAGACAGGGCACGAGGTGTACATGACACCGCGGCCGTTGGTACCAACATAGACAACGTTGGCCTCGTTGGCGGAACCAACTAGAGCAGCGCCGTCGAGAGCGCCAAAGCTGTAGGTGCCCTGGAGGTCGACCCACGAAGCACCGAGATCGGCGCTGGCGTAGAGCTTCTTGCCGTCGGCGGCCTCGCCGAAGACGTACAGGTTCCAGGCACTGCCTTCGCCCTTGCCGACGGAGACGGCGTGGGCGTTGGAAGGGCCAGAGATGGAGGTGAAGGTCTTGCCAAAGTCGGTGCTGTGGAAGACGCCCGAGTTGGTGGAGACGAACAGCTCGCCGGCTGTGGCGGGGTGAGCGGCAATGAAGCGGATTTCGGTGACGTTGCCCAGGGGAGACTCTGTGAAGGTGGCTGCACCGTCGGTAGAGACGTAAAAAGTGGCCTTGGAACCGGCGTAGAAGACGTCGTTCTTCTTCTTGTCGCTGGCGATGACGCTGCTCGCGGGGAGGGTGCTGTTCTCGGGCTTGTCGGCGTTGCGGATGACCTGGACGCCCTCGCTCTTGGAGGACCAGAGAATGACATCGCCGTCGGCAGAGTAGGCAACGGAGCCGTCGGTGATAGTGTTGCCGGTGGAGTTCACAACGGACCAAGTCTCGCCGCCGTCGTTGCTGAGGGCAAGCTGAGGAGAGTCGGTGGCCTTACCGATGCGAGCAACCTTGTTGGGGCTGTTGCCGGCAAAGTCAACGTCGACACTGCTGGCCCACCAAGGGTTCGTCCAGGCCGATTGAGGGGCCTTGTCGACATCGGCGGCGGTCTTGTAGGTGAAGCCGTTGTTGTCAAGAGTCGCGAAGAAGAGCTCAGGGCCCTCAGCGGCACTGGCCAAGGCACCGACTGCCATCTCCTCGATACCGGAAGCAAGACTCTGGATGGTGATGGTCTTGTTCTTGTCCCAGTTGGTCAGGTCGTTGCTACCGTACAGGGTAAGGCCGGTGCCGTAGAAGAACTTGTCGCTGTTGGTGGGGTCAATTGAGAGGGACTCAATCATCCAGCCGAGCTTCTTGGTGTCGATGTCGAGGAAGTTCGTCTCGATCCAGGGAGCGTTGGGGGCGCTGGTGGTGTACTGCGGCGCAACCTTGCCATCGGCACCGTAGCTCCAGATTCTCTTCCAGGTCGCGCCGGAGTCAGTGGAGCGGAAGAGAATGGCATCGGGATACCAGCTGTTCAGGGTGGCGACAACGATCGTTCCAGGCTTCTGCATATCGACACCGAGTCCACCAAAGCCGTAGTAGAGATCGCTACCAGTGGTGGGGGTGATATCGGTCCACTTGCTCGAAGTCAGGTCGTACTTCCAGACACCGCCCTGGGTGCCATCGTAGGGGCCGGTTCCATCGGAGTAGGTGAAGTAAATGACCTTCTCGGCGGGTTGGAGCACAGCCTTGTGGGGGAAGAACTTCTTGGGCTGGCCATCGACAGGGCCCCAGGTGGCACCGGCGTCAGTGCTCACGTAGACGGATGCAGTGGTGTTGTCGGCGGTTCCAACAAAGATTCTCGAGGTCGCACCGTTGACGACGTCGGAGGTCTCGTCGAAGGTGACGAAGGTCAGACCTTGAAGGTCACCGTTGTAGGCATCGCTCGCTGCGCCAGGGCGGAAAGTACCGACGGCCTCGAAAGTAGAGACCTTGGCGAAAGTCGCACCTAATCAATTATACTCTGTCAGAAAACCGAATTGAGGGGAGATCGTGGATGGAATTCTTCTGCTCACCAGCGTCTGTGCTCTTCCACAAACCGTTGCCGCTGCGGGCACCAAAGAAGATAATCTCCGAGTTCTTGGGGTCGACAGCCAACCGCTCACCGGTTCCGCGACCGGGCATGTTGCCGCCGACCTTGAAGGGAAGAGTGGTGGTCTCCCAGGTCTCTCCCTTGTCGGAGCTGCGCGCGAAAGTTCCATTCTTGGGGTCCCTGCTATAGTTTAGCTTCGATGCGGGATGTCAAGTTGAGCTTCAGAGCAGTGCTTACCAGTCGTTGGTGTACATGCCAGTAGCAATGTAGACCTTGTTCGCATCCTGGGCGTCAACCGCAAGAGCGTCGATGCCCCATCGGTTCCAGTTGGCGTCATCAGCAAATCCGTTGGCGTCGGTGATGGGGGTCCATGAGTCGTCAGCGTTCAGTCTGTAAAGACCTCCAATGTCGGTGCGAGCGTATGCGACTCCCTTCTCGGTCGGGTGGAAGACGATGGACGGCACGAAGCCGCCACCGCCTCCGGTGTGGACGTTCTTCCACGAGCACGCGGCGCGAACGGACGCCGCGGCCGCCAAAATAAGACCGGCGCTTCTCATGATTGGATGTGGTAGGCTAGGTCACTCGAAACTTGAAAGAATGGTGAATCGTAGATGGACCAGCCAAGTGAAATGAATGTTTGGTACTGTCAGAAAAAGAGTGAATGTCGCGAAAGCGAACGTGGTGAGAAAAAGAGAGTAACTGAATCAAAAGATAGACAGACAAGTAAGTCATACGAAATTGCTCCATAGGGGACTGTCAACTATTTATGTACATCACTACCAGTTCACCCCCTCGGCTCGGCCAGGACGACCATACTTGGTTAGTAAACAGGACACATGAGCCGAATAGGCGCGAACTTCCTTCTTCGCGATGCACTACCAGGGGAAGAGCTTCTGGAATAGATTGAAGGCATCCCCACGAAAGTTTAAACCCAAGAAAGTTGTGGGCAGAATGCCGAAACCGAGTCATTAACGCGGCCCGCCCGATTCACCCAGCAATCAGAAGCATCCGGTTACAGCAAGACGACATGGTTGTTGGCTCCATCAGCAACCCAATAATCCACCAGTGACTGCTCGGTTTGGAGAAGAATGAGGTAAAGTGAGGCAATTAGCTTATAACACGTGAGGCCATGCCATCCCGGAAGTTGAAGAGGGTTGAAAATCTTAGCCAATTACGCTGTATTTGCGCAGTGCTAGTGTGTCAAGTTGAGCTGGAGCTCCTTGGGACCTTTGATTAAGGGGTCAATGGGACGAACCAGCTCGTCGGTTTTCAGATATTAGCGAGCTATATCCCTGTCCCTCCAGAGGCTGAGCTCAACCTAACGAACTTATGTAAGCGGGTTTTCAGTGTTTTTACGACCGAAAGAAGAGTCAGTTGCCCTTCGCGGCTCAATGTGGTAGTTGTCTAATTGATTATCAGACACTTATTCAAAACTTGGGCAGACTTTCTACAAGATTCTAGTTTACATGCCAACTCAAGAGTGAGGGGCCTTTGCGAAGGCAAAGACTCTGGAGTCGAGTCAATCTGACGTCTATCGTAGAACTTACTTTACCTAGTTCAATCGCAAAAGTGGAACATTCTCCCTTTCCAATCAAAACTTCCAGCAATCTTACTAGACTAAGTACATGCAATGAAGGTAGAAAATCAGGACCCCATCGCTTGATGATTCGGATCATATATCGGATAAGACTTGCAACAAATAAACTCTCGCGATCGATGCGGCGAAAAAATCTTACACCTCTACGACTCTACTTGGTCTATAGGGGTAAGTTTAAACTCCCTACCAGGTAGCGTGGGTCTGGCCAGGGTAGAGCAGTGACTCTCAATAGCTAAATTTGTGTTCGACGTGCATAAGAATCTCAAAAGTAATATTGCTGATGTAATCTCGAAAAGCACGGGCGAAGATACCTGACAAGGGGGTTAAACTTTGGCCTGATACCGTAGTACGTGCTCGAGTCAATAGCGCAGGAGAGACCCACAGGTCGTTCGCCCCAGCGGACAAAGCCGTCAGTACTCTGGAGCGACCTGGCCTTGCATCAATGGCTTAAGTCGTGGTAAACAGCCTATATGGAAGACTTTCATCTCTCCTTTACGGACCAAAAGTTTCATCAGACCCGAGCCTTCACAGGTAGTCGGACATCTTTTATACCAGTCAACCTTGCCCAAGTGAATGAATTGAGACAAATTATCTTTGTACGCGCTCATTCCTGCCTCTATGCATTTTGAAGCCGTGGAAGGGTATGTATGTTGTTGTTTGACGTTCCATACAAAATGAATCGGCTGATTGGCTATTTTTCACAAGCTTGCTTGAAGTCAGCATTGCAAGCAAAAAGCAATGTCAGCGCAGATCTTAACTATTCCTTCATTCATTCATGCTGTCAGCGAGGCAATACCTTATTTATGCTGACCAATGTATGCGTCTGGTGTGACACGGTGATCATGGCTAGAGCAGCATTGGTGTGAAGATCCAAAAAGGTCATGTCTCCATGATTCAAGTGCCAAAATTCCTGTCACTCCCTTCCCATGTTACTAGCTCACATGCGTGAGTTCTTGTTTTTTTTTATTCGAGAATTTTCGCAATTGACCATTCAGGCATCGTCTTGACGTTGAACGAGATCGACGCTAACATGATTATTTGAGATTTTGGTCCACCTACACATCTAGCAACTCGACTTCACAAGGCTCGGCGGATCGTGAAACAATCCAGCTTGCTGTCTCTGCTTAATTGAGTCCAGGTAGGCGGTTCTCGGTCTGCAGCTTAGTGGCCTACCTAAACTAACAATGGATCGTTGACATCATGTTCCGCCCAGAACTGGGCTAAATTCGCAAGACTTTGTCGGCAACAGCCGCCAAAATACCAGATTGGGCCTACACGTCGTCCTGAAGTCTGTCGTTCGATCTATCGCCTGCGTCTAGGCTGTTAAGGTTCGGACGAGCGACCCTCTCAACCGAGTAATTTGATAAACTAATAATAGCCCCCCCTAGTTGAGGTAAGAGTCCCGTACATAATAGTAAGTACTTAGTTATTAATGGATCCCTAGGTAAATTTTTAGTTAATTAGGGGCTAAAAATATTTTACTATATAATCGCTTTATTACTAATTTAAATATTACGAGTTTTATATAATAAAAGAATATACTACTTTATACTTTATTAAATTATTTTAGAAATATTTTTTAATTATATCTCCTCTTAATTATACTAAAATTCGCTTATTATAACCAACTCTATAAAATTATTCTTATAAGACTTATTTATTATATATAATAATAATATTATCTTAATACCCTTATTTTAATAAAGCAAATTAAATCTATTATAAAATATTTAAGAAAATTTAGATTATAATAGCGTATTTATTTTATATCCTAATCTCTATAAATATCGAGCTCTTATTTATAAAGAGTTAATTAAATAAGTAAGTATTATATAAATCAAACCTCTATACTAAATATTAATATTATACTTAGGTTATAAATAATAATTTTAATAATTATATTATTATTTTTAATAACTTAAATATCTATACTAAAACTTAAAATAACCGAGGCATTATTATAATATAATAGTTTTAATATATAGCTAGTATACCTAAGTTTTTTTTAATTATTAATAATAGAGTTATGCTTATTATCTTAACTAAAGCCTTATTTATAGAAGAAATTAAGCGGCTATAGGATATAGTATATTTAACTTTTTATCTCTTAATATTAGGAATTATTAAAGAATAATAAATTTAATATAATACCCGACGAGGTATTATTAGTTTTTTAATAACTAGTATTATTCTAGGAGATATACTTATAACGCGATATTATTATACTTACTAAGGTAATAAAGCTTATTTATATATACCCTATAATAACTTTTATTATATAATTATTTTAAAGGACCTCGTTAAAAAATATAATATATTACGAAATAGAGTTAAGATATTTAATATTATGAAAAAGATTATTAAGTAAGTCCGGTTATTTAAAAAATATTTTAAAAACGTTTTAGAAACGTTTTGAGAACATTTTTAATCGTTTTTTTTTTTAAATAAAGTACTATTTATGCCGTATATATTAGATTTAAGAAAGGCGTTATATATTAAGAATAGAATGCGATATACTTCTTTAAACTAAGGAAGATATAATATAGTATATATATAAAATTACTTAATAAAATAATATAAATAACTTATAAAAAACTTAATAAGAGCTTATTAGTCTTTAGTAATAGATCTTAGTATACCGAAATTCGTATCTTTTATAAAGACTTATAAATTACTACTTTTATCTAATTTTATTAAATTAGAAATATTATATATAATATATTAAAGTAGCTATAAATAAAACGGATATATAATTTATAGAGGAAAGGGGTTAAGAATACTATATATTTATATTAAATTATTAAAAACGTCCTACTTATAATAAGCTTATTAGATATTTTATTAAGGGATAAGGCTAAGTTATTACTAACTAAATAAAACTTATTTTAAACTACTACTTAAACTTAAAATAGTAAAGTGTTCTATTAAATATTAATACTTTATTCTAAAAGATATTAAAATAATACTATTTATTATTTTAATATTTTATAATAAATATAATTATCCTTTATTACTACTAAATAAAACTCTAAAAGTTATTATTTAAAGTATTTTTTAAGTTCTTTAGAGAATTAATAAACTAAATACGAGTCTAAACGCCTTTTTTCGATCTTTTTAATTTTAAGAATTCCTAGCTAAGAATAAGGGGCGAATAATTATAAATATTTATTAAAGCCTTATAAAAATAGACTTTTTATAATATATTATTTATAAATAATAAATTCTTTTATTTCCTAGGGGAAGTTAGACCTTAGCTCTTATATTATAGTAGTAAAGAGAAGTAAATGAGCGAATATACGTAAGTTTTTTTATAAATATAAAAAGATAGCTATTTTAATATTATAATAAGTATATAGTATATTTAATATACGTACTAATCTAATACTAATTATATAATTATTTACTTTTTTTAAAAGTAAATAGAATAATAGAAGTTCGATAATATAAAGTCGTTTATAATTAATATAAACTATAAATATATAAAGGGTATAGGTTAGTAAGAAATTATCTAGGGCTAGTATAGTTAAAATAGTAAAAAGGGTATATTATAACTTTAGAAATATTTCCGAAATATTTCTTAACCTTTATTTTAAAATTATTAATATATTACTTATAAAGCTCTGCCTTTTATACGGGTCTATATAAATACTAAAACTATAAATATATATTATTATATATTTTAAGCTATATTTAATATCTTAGAGTAAAAGTATTAAGTTTAGGTTTAATAAAAATATGTTTATAGAACCGGCCTTTTTAGAGTTACTTTAAATTAAGTAGATATAATAATTAAGGGCTTAAATAAATACCTTATTAAAAAGTTTAACCCTTAATAAATATAGCTTATATAAGTTTAAAACTATATACGCTTATATTATATATATTTTAAAAGAGGTATTAAAGAACTCCTGGGCGAAAATTGTTCTTATACTATAAACTTTACTTATAATATATTAATATTTCTTTTAAAATATTAAATAGTGCCTAATTATAACGAGCTATATAATATAATTTGTTATAAGTATTATATCTTACTATATATAGCTTATAATAGAAATATTTTAGAAATATTTCGAAAGGGGAAAGCGTTTTTAAAATATTTCTAAAATGTTTCTCGTTAGTACCTCGCCCGATTAATAATAACTTATTATTTTATAAAAAACTTTCTATAGTATACTAACTAGGTAAAGTATAAACGAGAACTATATATTATAACCGGGTTTTATAATAAGATAACTAAGGTTTTATTAGAAAACTAGCTTTTAATACCCGATAGTATTAATATAATCGAGATCTTTTACTTAGTTTTATATATTTAAACTAGCTAATATCTCCCTCTACTTATTATAATTAATAAGTACGTATTAATAATTAGCTATTATAAATATTAACTAAGTTTAATAATACTCATAACTAAGACTAGAATTTAATATCGCGGGATTTTATAATACGTTATAAGCATATTATAACTTTATATTAAAATATTAGTATTATAAGCCGTCTTTAGTATTTAATATAATATTAAAGTATATTTAAAATGCGCTTTAATAAATACTTATTAACTATTAAATTAGAAAGAAAGGTAAGAGATTGGGCTAAGAGTTTATAAATTAATACTAAAGAATTATTTTATATTTAATAAAGAACTTATAAAGATTTAGTTATTAATTAATAGAATAGTTTTTAAAATAAAAACTTTAGTAGCTTTAATTTTAATAATTATAATAATTTTAATAATACTTAGTTTTAATATAGAGTAAGTATTTTATTTTTTAAAGTACTTTTTTTATTAAATAGAAGTTAAAACCCCCCGAGTTCCTTAGTATTTTATAATAATTTACAAAAATAAACTACTTAATTATAAATATAAATAAGTATAAATTATTTTATATTTAAAAAATAATAATTAAGGATTAATAAGATTTAAGAGGATAAAGAACGAAAAGAATAAGAGTTTAAGTTTAAATAAGAACGTAAAGAGCGCGAGTTTTTAATAAACTAGGCCCGTAAAGAGCGGGAGTTTATTATAAAATAAAACTACTTAAATAGGGTAATAAAAATAAAAATAGTGCTTAATTAACGAAAATAAGAATAGGAAATAAGTTAGTAAAAAAAAAGCTCTTAAAATATTTTTATATTTATTTCTTTTTTAACTTTATTCTTATTACTTATTTAAGTAATTTAAAATATTTCTTTCGTAATATTAATATAAAATATAAATTCATATTTATAATATTTTATTAAATTATAAATAAGAATATTTTATAGGTTTTTTTAAGTATTAATTATAAAAAAATTATTCTCTTAATATAGTAATTTATTAGAGCCGTATTATATATTATATATTAAAAAAACTAAGTATAATACGCTCTATACTTAATTATTAATTAAAATAACTCTTAACTTTTTATTATTTATTTAAAAAGCGAGTTATATTTATTTTAATATATATAAAACCTCTTAGTATTAATTTATATAAATAATTAAATCTTATATTATATACTCCTTTTTATTAAGAATTAAGGGACCCCTTATATATTCTTTTATACTTATAATATAGCTTATATTAAAGGGATTTTTAGTTTTATAAAATATAATTTTTAAATTAATATTAATATATTAAATCTTAACGTTTATATTAGCTTAGGAATTAATATATAAGTATTAT